>LZPO01055122.1:136865-149221 GCA_001675575.1 Neotoma lepida
GATAGATAGATAGATAGATAGAAGGTGCAGATGGAGGTCGAGGAGGAGAGCAGTCTTCAGGACAGTCCCCTCCCTTCCCATTCCCTATCCTTCTCCTTTGCCCCTTCCTCCTCGGCTCTGTTCTTCCCCCTCCCTTCTTTCCTTTTCTTTTGATAAAGCCATGAAGAGATAACTTGTTACTGGCTGTAAGTGTGGTGGCATGCCTGTTATCCCAGCACTGAGGAGGCTAAGGCAGAAAGTTTACCAGTTTGAGGCTAGCCTGGGCTACCTAGCTAGCCTCTGTCACACAAAAAAAATAGATTGAGAGATGTTGATGTACACATATATAAGATGGAACTAAATCTTCTAGATGTCTATTTATTATTTTTAAAAAATCTGTCGAGATGAGCATAGTGGCTCACCTTTGTAATCTCAGCACTCATCATGTAGAGGCAGGAGGATCACCATGAATTCAAGGAAAATCTTCTCTACATTATGAGGCCAACCTGGGCTATAAAATGAGACCTTGTCTCAAAAAGCAAAGATAAAAGCAAAGACAAAATCAAAAGAGTATGTTGGTGTAGTTGGAGTATGATGCTAGCATCCATGAGTTCTGTCCCTGGCACCCACTTCCCAACACACACACAAGTCTATCAAATGTTTCTATGACTTTTGCAGATTAAATACCTCAGAAAAATTTACTGCTGCTCCAAAAAATTCCATTTTTATGAAATGTTATCACCACATCATTATGTGCAGAGATGAAAATTTTAATTGATTTTTTTTCTCTTCTGTATGTATGTATATGCATGTTCAGCATGTCTGAAATTGACATCAGGCATCTTCCTTGATTGCTCTCTAGTTTATTTATTGAGACAGGATCTCTTCATTGAACCTGGAACTCACAAACTCCAACTAGTCTAGCTGTCCATCTTGCTCCCAGGATCNCATCTCTGCCTCCCAAATGCTGGCATTACAGGAGGCCACCATGCCTCTCTGGCTTTATATGGGTTCTGGGGACTCAAACTCCAGTCCTCGAGCTTGCACAGGGAGCATCTGATACCTGGACTATCTCCTCAGACTCTTTCATTGATTTNGCAGGGGCAGGTTTTCACCGTANAGTTCACAATGGTTTGAAATGTGTGATCCTCCTGCCTTCGCATCCTAAGACAGTGAATGTGTGTGCGTCATCATACTTAGTTGCAAAAATGAATTTTNTGGAAAGTCATAAACATGGGCTTTACCCAGAAAGAGTACAAGGAAAGAATCTTAAACCAATTCAGTTAGGTAAAACCCATATCCATACAAGAGGCTCACACTTGAGCAATGCTGTGTCACTGTTGTCCCTCTGTGAAATTGCCGCCCTCCTTGTGGACTTCACGGGATGCATTTCTTCTTAGCAGATGCTTTAAGTAGCACANCCAGCCNGCTNTCCCCATCAGTGCTAGCACACTATGATTTACNTACAAGTTCTTCAGACTAGAAGCAGTGGACCAGACTCTTGATTTTAGAGAACCTGCAGAGAGCCCAGGATCCTGCCTGCTATCGACATAGAAAGCAGCCCTCATTTTGTGCGTCTGGTCTTGTTTTCATATGTGGGTATTAAGCATGCACACTGCATGGCAGAGAGGGTGGTTCTCCTGCCTGTCAGAAGAGGGACTGATTTCATATATAATGGGATACAACTCATGGAGCCACGCAGGCACCTTAATCATGAGGAGCTGGCAGTCTGAGGGCAATGCCTTCTCCCCTAGTTAGAAAGAAGATTGGGTACCGGGGCTGTAGAGCACTTGCCTAATATGCCGGAGGCTCTAGATTCAATTCCTATTTAAGTGTGTGTGTCGGGGGAGTGCTCACCAACATGTGCCCATGCGCCTTCTTCATCCCAGGGCTTTTAGTTCCACTAGTGGCTCTCTGCTTTATTATGGTTGTAGGGCAAGCATTATCATTTGATGCCATTTGTTGCNTAGATGGATTTAAATTTATCTTATAATTAATTATTAGAGTAAAATGTTAAGTTTTTTTAGATTTATGTGTATGTGTGTCTGTGTGAGTATATACCATGTGTATGTGTATGCCTATGGAGGCCAGAAGAGGATATCAGATCTCCTAGAGCCGAAGTTACAGGCAGTTTTGAGCCAACTGATATGGGTGCTGGGAGCCAGAGAGGAGCAAGTGCTTTTAAATACTGAGCCATCTCTCCAGGCCCAAGAAATAATATTTTTTAGTCATCTCTCTGGACTTCAGTCATTTGCCCTTTGTAGAATAGGACAGGGTGTGTGTGTGTGTGTGTATGTGTGTGTGTGTGTTACCCTTACTTTGTATTGTTTTATGATCTATCCACATCAGTTTATGATGAGGATATCTATCATTTTCACGAAGATGAAAATTTTTTGCCTGGAATATGTGTGTAGCCAGTCATTGGAAAGATGTCTGTTTGCCTGAGTGGTAGGTAATAAACAAGTGTGTTNTTATTTGTTTTCACTCTTTTNGGGGGGCCCACCACCCAGCTCCCAAATAAATCACACACGGAGGCTTATTCTTAATTATGAATGCTCGGCCTTAGCTTGGCTTAGTTTCTAGCCAGCTTTCCTTAACTTTAAATTATCTCGTCTATCTTTTTGCCTCTGGCCTTTTCCTGTTCTCTTACTCTGTGACTTGCTGGTTGTGTAGCTGGGTAGCTGGCCCCTGGAGTCCTTCTCCTCTGGCTGCTAGATCTCCCCCTTTTCCCAGATTTCTTCTATATATTCTCTCTGCCTGCTAGCCCCACCTATCCATTCTCCTGCCTTGCTACTGGCCAGTTCTTTATTAGACCATCAGGTGTTTTAGACAGGCACAGTAACACAGCTTCAGAGTTAAACAAATGCAGCATAAACAAAAGTAACACACCTTAAAATATTCAATTACAGAAGTAGAATTGGCATTTACTCTTATTTATATGTTCTCATTGACACATCTATGAAATAAAGCCATAACGTAGACGTGTTTTCAGGATACATAGTAGGTATCAAGCTGCTTTAGTGTTTGTGTGTATTCATTGATAAATATCATATCAAATCCTCAATAAAAATAAAACTTTACTTGTGCCTTTTCATTGTTATAAGATGGTGTCTTCACATCAGCCTTGCTGTGTGCCACTTCTGACCTTAGGGGAGCTGTTACACCTACTTCCTCACCTGAAAGATCAAGAGTAGGGAGTGTCACCAGGTGGTTTTGGTGCACACCTTTAGTCCTAGCACTTGGGAGGCAGAGGCAGGTGGATCTCTGTGAGTTCAAGGCCAGCCTGGTCTACAGAGTGAGTTCCAGGACAGCCAGGGCTGTTACACAGAGAAACTCTTGTCTCAAAAAACTAAAAAAAAAACAAACAAAAAGAAAAGAGTAGGGCATGCCTAGCAGAGTGTTTCAGCACACACTAAGCCTAAGAATTGCCAAAAATAAACATTACCTTCCATTTCTTTTTATCGAAGACAAAATATGAGATTTTAATAGCTTTCAATAAATATAAACTATTCAGAGTTTAATAGCTTTCAGTAAATATAAAATATGGAGATCTTAATAGCCTTCAATAAATATATAAATGAAGATTTTAATAGCTTTATTGAAATCTAATTCCTAAACAATACAATTCACTCGACATAAGGAGATTTGAACTTAAAAGATTTCAGGGGATTTATGTAATGATTCTTCACCAAGTCTACAGATATTATCCTAATCATCATCATCCTAGGCTTCACCTCTCATTTCCAGTTCTGCCCCTTTCTACACATGGTCCCGTGGAGGTGGCCAGTACAGCTGGATGTGTAAAGGGAAAGTCTTCACAGCACAGCTGGAGGGAGAGCCAGCAACCTTGGGAGTAACTACTGCCCATTACTAATGGATTTGTGGGCCTTTCCGAGGCCTGTGGCACACTGGCGACAGCTATGTTTTTAGCTTGTGGCTTTTCCATAGGACCTGTAACCATGTCCCATCAACCTCTGAGCTGCCTGACTGAGAAGGGGGACAGCCCCTGTGAGACCCCAGGAAATGGACCCCCCAATATGGTTCACCCCAGCCTGGACACATTCACACCTGAGGAGCTGTTGCAGCAAATGAAGGAACTCCTGGTTGAGAACCACCAACTGAAAGGTGAGCAGGGCTGCCGTCTGGATCTGCCACTCAGGAAACACAATCCCTTCTAAAGNCTTGTAAGTGAGGTCCTTTCTCAGCCTGTTTCCCTAGGGGGAGAAACAGCACAGCAAGACTTTGAGCAGTGCTACAAGGCTTTCTGTTTACGTATTTTTACAGGTCAGACTAAAAAGTACTCTGTTTAGGGGCCGAGAGGTGTAGATCAGTAATAGAGAGCTTGTCCAGCATATGCAAGGCTCTAGGANGGATCCTTACCACTATACAAAACAAAGGAAAGAAAGAGAGGGGGGGCGAGAAAGAAAGGAAGGAAGGAAGGAAAGAAAAGAAAAAGAGAAAGAAAGAAAAAGAAAAGAGTATTCCATCTAAGAAAATAGTATAATGGCATTTAGCCCATTTAAAAGGCAAAAGAGAGGCACCTTTGTGATTACAATTAGGTGTAAATATTACTTGTCAGGAGAAAGCATTCTGAGCTAAGCATAATGGTGCAGGGCTGTATCCTAGCTCCAGAACAGAGGCAGGGNGATTCCAACCAAGTTCAGTGCTATATAGCAAGTTCAAGGCCATCCTGGGCTACATACATAGTAAAACTTTGTTTCAAAGGAGGAATTATATTCTGATATCTCAAGCCATGGCTAATTAATTAAACATTGTAATCAAAGAATGATAGGACTTCCCTCAGTCTTCCAGACTTCTGGTCATTAACAGGAATTTATATCCTCAAATCAATTTTATTTGGAGATTTTGTTGTTTTGAGACAATGTCTCATGTAGACCTGGATGGCCTCCTGTTCACTNTGTAGTGGAGTCTGACCTTGAACTCCTCATCCTACCTCTTGCCTCCCAAATGCTGGGAGTACAGTTATGAGCCGCCACGCCTGACCTTTCTTGTCACCTTTAAGGACGAGCAGTGGTGTCCTAGTTTGTCTGTGAGCAAACTCTACTAACATCGCTCTAGCCTTTTTCCTGCTGATGTGCCATCATCCCAGGCCACTGGGGCATGTTTAGATCCAGAGCCCTAGAGTATTGAAATGGCCAGAGGGGAGAGCTGATTCATGAAATTCCAGCCATTCCCTGGTGGGTGACTCCCCTCTCTCTGAACCCCAAACAGAAGCCATGAAGCTAAATAATCAAGCTATGAAAGGACGATTTGAGGAGCTTTCGGCCTGGACAGAGAAGCAGAAGGAAGAACGCCAGTTGTTTGAGACACAGAGCAAAGAAGCCAAGGAGTGCCTGATGGCCTTGAGTCAGGAAAATGAGAAACTGAAGGAAGAGCTTGGAAAACTAAGAGAGAAATCAGAAAGGCTATTTGAAGTGAGTACATGATCCACCGTGGTTTTATTTTCTTAGTATGTACAGTTGTGTGACAAAACTTTTCCTGGGGAGATACAATATACACGTCTACTTACTCCAGATAGGAATCCCATGACAGACCAAAGTACGGATACCACTNAAGTCCAACTTGGTGAACCAATGCATTTTATTAGGGTTACTTACAGGAGTATAGGTGAGTGGTTACTTACAGGAGCAGAAGTAACTCAAAGACAGCTGNATCACCAAGACCCACCCTAGCATGGGTGACCGCTCAGAAAAGCTAAGGAACCTGGAACACACTGCACAGCCTGCAGGCAGCTCAGCCAGTTGGAGAGCATCCCTTCCCAGCGACTCTGGTCTGAACCTCTTCCAGGCAGCTTGGCCGGTTTCTGCTTTTTTCAGAGAGCCAGTCTGGCCTCAGAGTCTTTATATTTCTCTTCCCTNATTGTNTTTCCAGCTCAGCTNCCTTGGGTCAGAGGGGACTCTCAGCTTTTATTGCTTCCTCTGGCAGGGAGGGACCTAGATCTGGTCAGTTTCAGGGACTTCCTGAAGCTATTTTGAGTTGTTCACCTTCCTGTTTAAAGAGCTTTCCTGCAGGAAGGAATTTTCTGTCTGGGAGGAAACTGTTACATAACATCAGTAGAACCTTACTGGTCTGGGCTGTGGTTCAGGCTGGACTGGTGTTTTACATAGTCTTGGAAGCAGTGTGGTTTTGCTGGAAACACTGGCTGGATCATATATAATCTCTGTTGGGGAGGGATATTGATAAGGGCAAGCTGAGGAGATGGCTCAGTCTGTAAAGTGCTTGCCATGCAAACATGAGGATCTGATCTCCAACATCCATGTAAAATCTGGCATCTGTAAATTCAGCCTCAGGGACCAAGACCATCAGATCTCTGAAACTCATTGGCCAGCCAGCCAATCAGTGAGCTCCAGGTTCAGTAAGAGACCTTGTCTCAAAAACTAGGATTGAGAGTGATCTAGTGATCTAGGAACACCCCAGTGTCGACCCCTGACCTCCATAATACACACCCACATGCATGTTCACCTTCCTATCTTCATGCACACACCTGCATGAACATACTTGCATACAAACATGATGTGTGTGTGTGTGTGTGTGTGTGTGTGTGTGTGCAGATAGATATCTCACAAACAAGCCAGAATTTATAAGATCTCATACAACATAGTCAAAAGGTAATTCTGAGCCAGGCATGGTGGCTTACAGTGTAATCCCAGCACTGTAGAGACTAAGACAGGTGGCTCGAGAGCCCAAAGCCAGCCTGGTGGACTGCATAGTGAGTTCCAGGCCAGGCTGGGTTGTAGGAGACTCCNTGTCTCAAAAAAACAAAACTAAAAACATATTCAAGTTATAAATCAGTGTTTCATATTCATTAAAATGGTAGGTGGGGGGCTGGAGAGATGGCTCAGAGGTTAGGAGCACTGACTGCTCTTCCAGAGGTCCTGAGTTCAATTCCCAGCACTGACTGCTCTTCCAGAGGTCCTGAGTTCAATTCCCAGCAACCACATGGTGGCTCACAACCATCTATAATGAGATCTGGTACTCTCTTCTGGCGTGCAGGCAGAACACTGTATACATAATAAATAAATAAATAAATAAATCTTTTGAAAAAATGGTAGGTGGACCTCTGCCTAGAGCCATCCAATTGTTAATTCTTAGTTTATATCCTTGATATAAAATTAGATTTTACAAATGTACCTTGCAATGCTTACGTTTTTGGCCTTGTTAGCTTTTTAAGTAGTGATGATTCCCTTTACAATTTGCTTTTGAAAAATGACTTCGGAGTGCCGTGCTGTGATACGGGACACTGACTGCTGGGCTACCATGGTTAAAGAGGAAAATGGTCACATTTTGGTTAACCCAAAGGTCCTGTGAAATTCATTTACCCCTGAGCATGCATATCAGAGATACTAATAAAGGACAAACCAGAGCACACTTGATCCCGGCTGGTCCTCCAAGGCCCCAGGTGACATCTTGGTGACACCTGCCATCCATTCCTTCCAAACCTCGTACTTATCCCTTCCAAGGATGGAGCACTGAGTTTTGGTTTTGTTTTATAAGTTTACTATCTAAACATCCATTCTAGGACCATGTGTAGTGAACGGTACATACCTGTTATCCCAGCACTCAGGAGGCAGAATCGGGATTGCCACATAGCAAGGCTCTGTCTTAAACAAACAACAACAATAAAAACAAAACAAAAGCAGGTGTGGCAATGTGAGTTTGTAACCCAACACTAGATGGAGGGGGAGGGAGGCTCCCTGGCTAGTCAGTNTAGCTGCGATTGTGACGGCCAAGTTCAGTGAGACACAGTGTCTCAAGATAATAAGGTAAAAATAAAATAGAATAAAAATCAGGCGGGGAAGGAATGGAGGAAGATATCCTGACACAGCCTCTGGCCTCCACACCCACGTGCATGGGCAANTGCACTTGTACACATATGTACACATGCACACACCACGCATATATTCAAAAACAATACATTCATGCTAGGGCTGGGGTGTAGCTCAGTGGTAGAGCACTTGCCTAGCATGCACAAGATCCTGGGTCCAATCCCCAGTAAGGAACAAATGACAACGAAGAAAAGTTTTCAGAATTCTATAAACTATAATTAGAGAGGTACTTAGTTAGGAAAGGAGAGTGAAGCATGGCCTCTGGTACATCAAGCTATAGGGGTTTCCTGAGGAGGGAACCAGGGAGGCCTGGAAGGTCATAGAAGAGACTATGGACTGTGTGGTGTCACATTTTCCTTTTGGCCTAAGAAGACTGAGGCTGGGACTTCCGAGAGTCCGCTGAGGACCACACCCCTGGTGTTCAGTGAATGCAGATGAGTCTGTCCTTCCTGTAAAACAAAGCCCCCCATCTCAACAGGCCTGTTCCCCCATTGCTGTCATATGTGGTCGTTACAACAGGGTGAACTCAACACATGGGACATATATATTTCACATATGTGCAATACTAATTAATGTNTATTATTGATTCTATGTAGGCTGAAATCTAACCTTTTCTTTATCTNTGAGGTTTTGTCGTCTTCTTTCTCCCAGATTTACTTTTTTCANTCCTACAACACCAGCATAGAGTAATATACGTGACAGCTAGCATACTGGGAGAACTGGAGACCTTTCCTTATTTTGCCATCTCTGATCCAGATCACATTCTTGATGCTCTGGCTTCTGACTGCTCCTGTGTGTATGGGGGGTGGGGTAGAGATANGTAGGTGTTTGTGGGGAAGGGAAAAGGTNGAAGGTTGCGCTTTAACAGCTCTTGGTCCTTGTTTTCTGAGATTTTGAACTACAGTGTCTGAGTCCACCATTGTCAGAGTCTGATGGGTTATTTTCATGATTTTAACCCATGATTCTAGCATGCTGTGGAAGCCTTTCTTTCTTGTCATTAAGTCATTTTAAATTTTTTTTCTTTTTCATGTGT
Source organism: Neotoma lepida (assembly GCA_001675575.1). Taxonomy (NCBI): domain Eukaryota; kingdom Metazoa; phylum Chordata; class Mammalia; order Rodentia; family Cricetidae; genus Neotoma; species Neotoma lepida. The sequence goes on from LZPO01055122.1 coordinate 145,725, forward strand.
GTGGCTCTGTGGATTGAACCTAGGGTCTGACACATTTGAGGCAAACTACCCTTCAGCTTTACCCCTAGCCTCCAAATTCCCATTTTATATGGTGTGTCAAAATAAGTTGTTAAATAAGAGGTAGAGTCTTTTACTTAAAGCATAGCAGATGAAGATGTTAGAAAAGTGCCTTTGCTAAAAACGGGCATGGTGCTGGAGATGGGGCTCAGTTCAGGAAGTGCTAAGGACCCGAGTTTAATCTCCAGAACACACATGAAAAAGCCAGGCATGGTGACATGTGTGTATAATCCTAGTGCTGGGGCTGCCAAGACAGGCAGATTCCTGGGGCTCACTGCTAGCCAGCCTAGCCTACTTGTCAAGTCCTAGACCAATAAGAGAACCTGTCTCCAAAATAAAACAAAAACAGAAATGGTGGACAAGATGGTTGGCACCTGAGGAGTGATACCTAATGTTGTTTTCCTCTACACACACATGCATACCATGAGCATACCCACACACATGTGCACCCCCCAACACACAAATGTAAAAGAGGACATCGTGGTACATGTCTATAATACCAGCACTTGGAAGGTGGAGGTAGAAGGCTCCAAAGTTCAAGGCTATCTCAGCTCTGAGTTCAAGGCCAACCTGGGCTACGTGATATCCTGCTTTGAGTGAGAGAAAGNGAGAGAGAACATGNATGAACATTGTCTGTGATGTTTGGCCATCAAGTTTGCTGGCCAGACCCTTGGTTTAATTTGTGTATTTACTCCTTCTTGGTCTTCCCAGGGCTCCGGAAGTGGCTCCAGGCTCCCCAGGGCAGACTTGGAGCAAGAAGTGGAGCAGCTGAAGACCCAGGTGATGCGCCTTCAGGCTGAAAAGGCAGACCTGCTGGGCATCGTCTCAGAACTGCAGCTCAAGCTCAACTCCATTGGCTCCTCAGAAGACTCCTTTGTTGAGATCAGGATGGCTGTAAGAACTGTGGTCATTTTTATATGAAGCAAATGTCCAGNCCCCTTCTAGACATGTGAAAAATAATACCTCAACNTATTGTCAGCACAGCCTATCCAAATAGTGAGGAAATTCCAGTATAATAGAGATAAATCTACTCCCATTTCTTAAGTGTAAGATGATGCCTAACAAGGGTCTGTTTATATTGGGATCCAATACTAGCTGAAATAAAAAAAAAAAATCACTCAGCTATTTGGACAAAAGATAAAGTCCCACGCCAAATCTGTCCTCCCAAGTTGGACATTTTTTCTAACTGATCTGAAAACAAACAAAATATCCCAAATGAAAACCACACGCATGAATTTTGTCCTTTTTTTTCCCAAGCCAAGTCTCAGAATTGTGTTGAATAGTTCACTTAGAGTAAAATTGTGGCCAAATGTTTGGGTGATTTTTAAACAGCTCAAATTATTTTTTGTATNAATGCCATAACACCATGTGGAGGTCAGAGAAAACTTTCAGGAAGTGGTTCTCTCCTACCATGTGGATCCAAGGAATTGAACTCAGGTCATCAGCCTTGGTGGCAAGTGTTTTAACCTGCTCTGCCATCTTACCAACCCTTAAACTCCTTTTAATAGTGTTTAATAGACTCTTTGCAAAGTCTAGTGAGGAACCATGTAATTAAAAATAAGAAGGACTGACAAGATGGCTCAGTAGGAAAAGGTGCCTGACATAAGCCTGACAACCTGAGTTTGGTCTCTGGAACCCACAGTAAGGCAGAAGGAGAATGCTGACTTCACAGAGTTGTCACCTGACATGTGTACCTGCTCTATGGCACAATCACCCCCCCACACACACACACACCCCACACAAATAATATAATAATAAATACATTTTAATGATAAAATGTACTGATTGTGTAGCTCAATTGGTAAGAGTGCTTGCTTGAAAATTGGACATATGAAGCAAGCAAGCCAGCCTCCTGGGGACACATGAAACNATTAGCCACAATTTGCTGTCAACACAGCTAAGCCAAATGAGGAGTAACAGTACAACAGAGATAAACTGGCTATTAAGTTATTGCCAAGGCAGCTGCCATTATAAATTTGCCTGCACCACTGCCTGTTAGGGAACCAAAGCCTAAAGNCTCAGACTGACAGGATTGTGAGCTGGTTATATTTCAATAAGCTAATGGAGTAAATCGTNACNAATGCATAAAGACAGTTGGGATGCTTTGGCTACACTCTTCCTAAGCCATGGACAGAGCTTTCCAGCTCACAGAAGCAAAGTGAAGCACATTTACACTCACAATAACTGCCACTCTTCTGGGAAGCAGCAGGTGATGCTAACCCTGGGAGAGGCCTCGTTTGGAAGCTTGTTTATTTTTAAGCATTTAGCACTGGACAAGGGTTGTCCTGTATGCCTGTGAGGGGCATAGTAAGGAAACCATCGAAATGGCCCCTCCACTATTAGGAGGGAGATTTTTATTGTGAACAAGAGAGAGAATACCATGAGGCATCTAGAAGAGTTTGTATCAAAGAGAAAAGAAACAAACTGGACATGGCCAGGGCTATCTGCCGTGGAGGTGGGGGGCAGTGTGGAAAAATCATTTGGGTTATAGGGAGGACGAGTAGCTGGGGGAAGGGAAGCCCATGATCTGGGACAGGCCTGGGAGTTTAGAGTAGGGGAGGAGTATAACAGTACCTGTGGAAAGAGACTGTGGGAACCTGGAGGCCAGCATGGGCTTTGATAATGCAACTATAGCTTTATGTCTATGGGGAGAGCATTGTCTGCCAGGGCAAGGGAAATGACTCCTTTTGGCAGCCAGGAACTCCAGTTCATAAGTTCCTGAGGAANGTTGGCTTTTATCTAACCACCAGAAATCCTTCTATAGTCCAGCATGAGCTGGCCCAAGACTGTCATTTCTGGACATATGCACTGGCTTTTGTAAGTCTGGGAAATTGGAGTTTCCTTTGGACCTGACGATAGCTGTATAAGCCTGGCAATTTATGCTTCATGTGTGAAGCCCTGGGTTCCATCTCCAGTGCTACCTAAAACTGTGTGTAGAGGTGTACACCTGTAATCCTGGGACTCAGAAGGTGGAGGCAGGAGGATCAGAAGTTCAAGGTTATTCTAAGCTATACAGCCAGTTCAAGGCCAGCCTATGATACATGAAACCTTATCTCAAAAAGAGGGGTGTGGTGGCTGGAGATATGACTCAGCATTTAAAATAACACTGCTCTTCCAGAGAACCGAGTTTCATTCCCAGCATCCACGTTGGGCGGCTCACAACTGCCTTTAACTCCATCTCCAGAGCACTGACACCCTCTTCTGGCCTCAGATGGTACCTGTACTCACCTACACTTACTTACACACCAATGCATACATGCATATAATCAATAATAAAATAAATATTGGGGTGGGGCAGGAAGAACAGAGTTACTCTGGGTATAGATTGGGGAGGAGCTGGTCTTACTTCCCTGCTAGAAGCCATGAATTGGCTTCTGAGAACAGAGTTTGAAGTCAGAGCTATCAAAATTCAATTCTGTGCAACCCAAGTGAATTGGCCA
>LZPO01055122.1:189992-206201 GCA_001675575.1 Neotoma lepida
ATGGGACCCCGGGGCTCGTTGTCAAGCCAATCTAGCAGAATCTGTGAGCTCAAACACACGTGACTAAACTTGAATGAGTTGATAAGTGAGGCATTCAAGGTCCTCCTTACATCCTTGTCAGCCAGGTATAATTGATCTTCCACAAAATGGTTCTAACACTGTTCATGCTTCGTACAGAATATATTACTTTAGGATTTATGTTCGTGGCAGCCAGGGACAAAGCTATAAAGCTACTACACAGTTTGTTTGAACAAGAGACGGTCCCTGACCTGCCGCTTTGAGGCATGCACCTTTCTTAGTCCTGGCACCTTTTCATATATTTTTAAGTTAGAACAAGATTCAGTAGTTGGCTGTTTCTTCTAATATAGAACCCAGCATTTATTGTGTTAGTTATGATAGTTCAATTTATAAAATAAATTGTTTAACTTCTGTGATAGAGGTCCACATGAATTCATCTTTTGGTGTTTTGTTTTGTTTTTCTGGGACAGGGTTTCTCTGTATAGCTTTGGAACCTGTCCTGGAACTCGCACTGTAGACCAGGCTAGCCTCAGACTCACAGAGATCCACCTGCCTCTGCCTCCCAAGTGCTGAGATGAAAGGCGTGCGCCACCACTGCCTGGCCCCTCTTTGGGTTTTTGTTTTTCTTATCCTGGCTATCACCTTGGCCTCCTGAGTGCTGGAATTACAGATCTGCACCACTATGCTCAGTTAGTAGGATAAGCTCATAGCTAGCCCAANTGTCAGAGGCTTGATTACTAGGGATAAAACATTTGTTTCTCTGTGGAAGCTCTTGGAAATATAACAGTTATTCCTGAGTTTGAAGTATGGCATTTTTCCTAGATAGTTTTATGTCAACTTGACACCAGCTAGAGTCATCTGAAAGGAGGGAACATTAATTGAGTAAATGCCTCCAGAAGATCGGGCTGTAGGACATTTTCTTAGTTAATGATCATAGGGGAGGGCTCAGCTCATGGTGGGTGGTGCCATTCCTGCTCTGGTGGTCCTGGGTTCTATAAGAAAGAAGGCTGAGCAGGCCATAGGGAGCAAACCAGTAAGCAGCACTCCTCTGTGGCCTCTGCATCAGCTCCTGCCTCCAGGTTCCTGCTCTGCTTGTGTTTCTGTCCTGACTTCCTTTGGTGATGAACAGTGCTGTGGAAGAGTAAGCCAAATAAACCCTTTCCTCCCCAACTTGCTTTTGGTCATGGTGTTTCATTACAACAACAGTAACCCTGACTAAGACAGGATTGAATTGTGAATCTTGAGGTTTGGGGCAGGGACAACAGAAATACTGCCAGTGTTTGTGTCAGGTATGGTACTTTAGCTCCCTGATTCTTAATATATTATTCTTTCATAGATGAATTAAAGAAGCTGCAAGAGCAAATGAAATCCTTACAGGAGCAGCTAAAAGCGGCATCGATTAAACAGCCTCCAAGTGCAGCCCTTTTGCATGAATCCCCTGGTAATGTGACTATAATTCTAGCAATAATATGCATGTTTGTTACTAAGAAACAATAACATTNCTGTTTCCATCTAGCTCCTGCCAAAACTGTAACATTCCTAATTCCTTTTATTTTCAATCAAGAGGGTNCATCTCTTCNGCCCCCGCTTAAGGAGAAGAAAGTGCGGAGAATTCAGGAGTCAGCATGCTTTTCCGCAGAGCTTGATGTCCCCCCTCTACCCAGAGCCAAGCGGGTGGCTAGGATGCCAAAGACTCCTGCAGGTATGGTACTCAAGGCCTCGCTGGGTCTCACCACTCAGCCTTGTTGAAAATACATCATCTACTGGTGTGTGTGTGTGTGGTGTAAGAGAGGGTTGGGGTGAATGAGCTTGTGCGTATGTATGCGGATGCCTGCAGAGGTGGTAGATCCCTTGGAGCTGGAACTGAAGCATTTGGGAGCTGCCTGACCATTCCCACACAAGGTTCTACTGGACAGGGCTGCAGAGATTTGGTCTTCTCTGTCAAGATTTGATTGCTCGAGGCATGTTGGTGCACACTTATACATCCATCATTTGGAGGAACCTCCATTCTAGGCCAGCTGGGGCTACATATTGAGACCCAGTTTCAAAACAGCAACAAAAAGTTATCCCATATGTTGATTACAAAAAGAATTCCATACGTGGGTTTTATGCTTCTCAGTCATTCTCTTTCCACTTCTTATGCTAATTTTCCAGAGTCATCTTCCAGGACAAGTACACCCTCACAACCACTACAGGTTATTTCCAATTTTCTAGAGCCCCAAAGCTCCTCTTCAAGGTCAAAAAGTGCACCCTCACCACAAACTCTTCCTGGAAACAAACCCAGCGGGATGACTAGAAACCAGAGCACAGGAACCCCTGGGAATTCCGAGGAACGGGCCCCACAGGTTCCCCAGGTCTCCNTGGAAGTCTTCTCAGGTCTACGACTCAGGTCAGTAGCTGTAACATCCCTTTGAGTCCCTTTATCTGTCCCACTAGATAGCTCTTTGTGCTGTGAGAAGATGGGTCCTCTAGAGGCAGGGTGTGAGCAGCAGATCCACGAAGCGGCAGCAGCAGCTCTTGAGTGACGAGCTTAGCAGCACAGTGGGCAGTGCTGTCTTTAACTCAGTGCAGTGTGGTGTGGGCTGTTTAAGGAAGATTAGCTACACAGTGAAGAATGGTGGTTCATACCTTTAATCTCAGCACATGGGAGGCAGGGGGATCCTCAGCAGAAGGGTCTTTGTGAGTTCAAGGCAAGCCTGGTCTACATAGTGAGTTCCTTGGCAGCCAGGCTATGTAAGAGACCCTGTCTCCAAAAACAAAAAAAGAATGTTTACCTGTAAAAGGAAATGGACAAATAATAGATATTTAACAGAAATTGTCAGATCAAAACAGTGATAAAATTGTATTATAAAACTTCCCATCTTTATATAGGTGCGGTTTAGACTATTGTGTGCAGTGTTAGGATCCTAGACTTTTTAAGTATATAAATATATACAATTCAGGTGTGGTACTTTTAATTCCCACACTCAGGAAACTGAGGAAAGAGGATTGAGAGTTTAAGGCTAGCCTGCATAACTATATGGCCAGCCTGGACTACAAAGTGAAACACAGTCTCAAAGCAAAAAAAGATACAGTTTAACCAGAATAGCAGTGCCTTCTTATAATTGTCATAAGATTACAAAAGATTATAAAGTAAACCTTATAGGCATATCTATGTCCAGGGAAAAGAAAAGTAATCCTCACTTTGAAAATTATTTTTTAATCTACTTTAAGAAAAAAAAAGGGGAAAAAAAAGCTTACTTTAGCCAGGCTGAGGCAGGAAGATTATGAGTTCTAGGCTAGCCTGAGCTACTTACTGAGATCCTGTCCCAAAAAAAACAAAACTAAATAAAAATAATGTATGCTAAATCCATATTATATAAAAGTCCCAGATGTTCACCTTACTACCTGCTAAGGTGCCAGATAGTCTATTACCAGAATAATAACCTATTAATTACCGGCTTCTTGATCCAGGCGACCTCGAGTGTCCTCCACAGAAATGAACAGGAAAATGACAGGTCGGAAACTGATCAGGCTGTCTCAGATCAAGGAGAAGATGGCAACTGAGAACCTGGAAGAGACAGACTGGGTGACATTTGGGGTTATACTGAGGAAAGTCACTCCACAGAGCGCTAATAGTGTAAGCTGCTTTACTGATTTCTGAGCTGTGCCTGCCCAGGCNAACAGTGGGGTCTCTCAGCCTTCATCTGGTGCCTGTTAGTCCTTCTTTTCAAATAACTTCTAGTCAGCGCTAGTCAGTCTGGGTTGGTGTTCAAGGGCACTGTTAGCAAAGAGCTCTTGACTTAGAGCCAATTGGGCTTCTTACTGTCCATGCATTCTTACTGCATTTTGGTTGTCACTGTTTTAAGGGACACCTATGTTGATCCCTGAGACACTGTAATCTCTCCTATGGAGAAGGCCAAGTAATCAGAGGCTGAGTCCACAAATCCCAGAGATCCTCTGTGGTTGTAAGATGACAATCCAGAGGTGTTGAGATCTTTAGCCTATGCTACCGAGTTAATAGCATAATTAATAGCTGTTAATAGCATAGTTGGTGGTGGTATCTAGTCCTATGAACGGGTTAGAAATGATAAAGCCATAGCTGCTGCCTTACATAGCTGTCTTACTAGGGTGGAAGTGGGAAGTTGTGGCACACGGTCACGTACCTGTGACACTGGGTGGAAGGGCTAGCTTCCCTGCTGCTTAGATTGGACAGTGAGACCCTCTACTAAGTTTGCTTGTGGCCTGCCTTGCTTCTCTTTCATCTCAAATGAGGCAGGTAATAAATACTAAAGCCCGAAGAAAGAACTAATTTAGAATTTGAAAGCACTTTCACAGCCATTTATTTAGGGTGAATTATATTTAAATATTTTTCCACGATAAAACGCTTGACCCCGGCCGGGCGGTGGTGGCGCACGCCTTTAATTCCAGCACTCGGGAGGCAGAGGCAGGCGGATCTATGTGAGTTCGAGGCCAGCCTGGGCTACCAAGTGAGTTCCAGGAAAGGTGCAAAGCTGCACAGAGAAACCCTGTCTCGAAAACAAAAAAAACAAAAAAAAAAAAAAAAAAAAAAAAAAAACCGCTTGACCCCTAAATAGAAACACTGTAAGGCAGGGTTCAAAAATGATTAAAAGTAGTGCTGTTCACTCCAGGGGAAAACATTTAGCATCTGGAAACTGAATGATCTTCGTGACCTGACACGGTGTGTATCCTTGTTCTTATTTGGAGAAGTCCACAAAGACCTCTGGAAGACAGAGCAAGGGACTGTTATAGGGCTGCTCAATGCAAATCCCATGAAGCCCAAAGAAGGCTCCGAGGAGGTAAGAATCTTAGCTTGGACTGCATGGCTGGTGGTTTACACAGTTAGTGTTTTATCAGAACATCTGTGCTGTCTACCTCTGGGCTTTACCTGATTCTGTACACATTGTTCCAGTTCTTTGTTGGCTCATTGCCTACCAATATTCTGTGAACCTACTTATTCTAAATCGCTTCAAATTAGTGCCACAGTTCCCAGAGTTTGCTGAACTTACTATTATTGCTATTTTATTTATTATCAAAGAAAAAAGAGAACACACACTGACACAGCTCACGTGTGGAGATGAAAGAATAACTATGGAGTCACTGCTCTTCTTCTACCTTTACGTGGGTTCTGATGATTGAACTCTGGCTTCAACCTTGCATAGCAGGCACCTTTACCTGCCGAGCCATCTTGCCAGCTCGAGCTTATCAAACTCTTCCACTCAGGTTTCCTTGGATTCCTTGCATAATTTCCATGGTTGTATCGAGAGATCAGTGTGTTGCAGTTGAATGAATTTTGCTCCATTAATTTTATAGTCCTAGCTGGAGCTTAGCGTCAAAGTGAATCTTCATCCTCCCCATGTTCATTAGAGTTCTTTTACCTTTGCTTCCCTGGGGAATTGCTAACCAGTGTGAACTGCAATGGGTAGTTTTTTCTACCCTGACCCAGCAAGGACTTGATTTCCAGTAGAGTATGGTGAAAAGTCTTCATTTGTTGCTTGGGAACATATTTGGCCATGTGTAACAACAAAAAAAACTTGAATGGTTTCTTTTAAATAATAAACAGTGGGATTTAGATGGATGTGGTAGTTCACCCCTGGAATCCCATTAGTCCAGAGGCCAAGGCCAGAGGATTGCCATTAGTCCATGGCCAATCTGGCTACAAGGTAAGATCCAGTCACATAAAACCAAAACAACAAAGTCAAACAATGGGTTTTCTTTTTCTTTTGTGTGTCTGTATGTGTGTGTTTCTCTGTCCCCTGTGCTGGCCTTGATCTAGCAACAGGCTTCTTGTCTCTGCCTCCCAAGTTCTAAGAATGTAGGTGTAAATTACTATGCCAAACTGCTATTTTTCTTTATTTTATTTTTTTAATTTACTACCATTATTTGTTTATTGTGGGCTGGAGGGGAGTGCATGGGGGTCAGAGCAAACATGTGGAGATAATAGGACAACTTGCAGAATTGGTTCTCACCTTCTACCATGTGGATTCCAAACATTGAACTCGGGTTATCAGAGTTTTTAGCAAGCACCTTTACCCACTGAACCATCTTGCCAGCCCAATTTTTGTTTTAAGTCCAGTCTAATAATGTACGAGGAAGGTCATAGTTTTGGGCGACTCTAGGCTACATGGTAAATTTGGGCCATCCTCCATTACACAGCAAGACCCTCCCCTCTCCTCCCTCAGAAACAAAACAAAAAATCTAGAAATAGGTAATTCAGTAATGTCATGTCTCTATGAGTATCTTAGTTTATTTTTTTATCACTGTGAAGAGATACCATGTCCAAGACAACTTATAAAAGAAAGTCTTTAACTGGGGCCTTGCTTACAGTTTCAGAGGGCAAGTCCATGATCATCATGGTAGGGAGCATGGCAGTGTGCAGGCATGGCACTGTAGCAATAGCTAAGAGCTTACATCCTGACCTGTAGATTAGAAGCAGAAAGAGAGACTGGGCCTGGTGTGGGCTATTAAGACCTCAAAGCCCACCCCTAGTGCTATGCCTCCTCCAACAAGGCCACACCTCCTAATCCTTCTCCAAATAGTTCAACCAGCTTGGGCCCTAATATTCAAATATATGAACCTGTGGGGGCAATTTTTACTCTAACACAGTGAGTTTCTGCCTCACACTGCCTATCTCTGAAGCAGAGTACTGTGTCTCCCCATCCTGGGAGGGGAACAGTATTCATTGGTTATTGATCCTGGGTTGGGGGGCTCTGAACAGCTTGGTGTTTTCTGCTAAAATTCCTATATTTGGTGGTAAGTTGTGCACAGACTCTGCTACCAGAGTGTGAATCCAGTTAGGCAAAGCAATTCCATTACAAACAGGCTGCAAGAGTCAATAGAAGCCTGTGCTCCTTGGGGCTCATTCCTCTAGGCTCAGGAGAACTGTCCAGTGTAGATGGAGTCTTACCTGTGGCCAAGTTTGCTCCATGGCTAGCTAGGGGTTTTGAAAGCTTTCTGGTCTGGATTTTGTTACCCAGTAACCACTGGGCCTTCTGATCTCAAATGACAGGATGTCCTGTTCTGGAAACAAGGGCAGAGCCCAGGCAGTTGAGGACATTCCTTCTTACCTCAGCCTGTATTCTTGGTAGGTCTGCCTGAGAATTGGCAGCAGGGAATGGGAGAGCTGAGTCAGCCAAGGTCATTCAGAGACTGTCCTTCTGGCCTCTTAACCACCATTTGCAGCAGGATGAAGAAGGGTGAGCCAGCCTCTCACTTTTTAGTGGGAAATCAAGAGTTTCCCCATCAATTCCTGTTTCAGTCTAATTTGCCAGGCCTTAGTCACATGACCAGTGTTGGCCGTAAGGAATGCTGGGAAAACAGGGCTACATCCATTGTCTGAGGCTGAGCACTTGGCCATCCTGGACAGTCAGGTTCCCAACAGCCAAGAGGAAGGAAAAGTTGGTTAGAGAGAAGGGAGCTGAGTGGGTCTTCTGCGTTCCCCAGTCTATAGTTGATAGTGCTCTGACTTCAGAAGTGCCTTCCAAAACCAGCTGCAGACAGCCGCCCTTCACGCATTATGATAAAGGCCTTCAGCACTTGTGTAACCTCTCTCTTACAGGTGTGCTTATCCATTGATCATCCTCAGAAAGTCTTAATTATGGGAGAAGCTATGGACCTGGGAACCTGTAAAGCCAAGAAGAAGAATGGGGAGCCATGTACACAGATTGTTAATTTGGTGGGTCTCAATTCTGTTCGCCTGGGTTTTGCCAATGAAAGGAATCATCATGAGGGTTAGACTTTGGGTGCTGTAGTGGTGGTGAGCAAATGGGATCTCTGAAAGTCACAGGTTCTCGTCTTGCACTTAGTGTTGTGAGGCTGGGAGAGAAGGTCTGCACTGCTCCCAGCCTGCTGATCAAGTCCTCACTGTGTGTTTTCCCTGCAGCATGACTGTGAATACTGCCAGTATCACATCCAGGCCCAGTATAAGAAGCTTAGTGCAAAGCGGTCCGATCTGCAGTCCACCTTCTCTGGGGGACGGATTCCAAAGAAGTTCCGAAAAGGCACCAGCCTGAAAGAGCGGCTGTGCCAGGATGGTTTCTACTACGGCGGGGTTTCTTCTGAGTCCTTCGCAGCGTCCATGTGAGACATTTCTCGGGCTGCTTTTGGGAAAGAATTTTGCTTGTCTCTTGAGAGGAAGCTGGTGGTTGGACGTCCTTTAACTGTCCTAGGTGCTGGCATGAGCTTCATTTCTCATAGCTGAAGCCAAAGTGGTTAAGGACATCTTTCACTCCTAGGGAGAGAGGAGTCCATTCAGAATGAATGGAAAGTGAGTCATGTGATCTGAATATAGAGCCCATACTTTATGTTTAGCCAGATGTGGTGACCCACACTTGCAATCCCAACTCTTGGGAGACTGAGGCAGAGAGAACATGAGGCCATGGCCAGCCTAAGCTATATGGGGAGACCCTGCCCCAGATGAAGAAAACAGTCTGGAGANATGGTTCAGCCATCAAGAGTGCATACTGTTTGGCAGAGGACCTGGGTTTGCTTTCCAATACTCATGTCAGGTGGGTTACAACAGCTGTAACTCCAGCTTCAGGAGATCTCATGCTCTTCTTTGACCTCTCTGGGCACTGCCACTCACTGTGCACAAACCTACACTTAGACACATGCATATACACATTAAAAAAATAAACAAAACACCTTTTTTTTGTTGTTGTTTTTGAGACAGGGTTTTGGTTTCTCTGTGTAGCTTTGGCGCCTGTCCTGGATCTCACTCTGTAGACCAAGCTGGCCTCGAACTCACAGAGATCTGCCTGCCTCTGCCTCCCGAGTGCTGGGATTAAAGCTCATACAGGGCATGGTGAGGTAGGATAGGTGTTCATGGCCCTCTACTTGGATCCTAAACTGTCTAAGGAACCCCAAAGCAGATGGATGGTGTGTGGCCTTGTCATCTTACAATAAAGATAGCATCTGAGCATGCGACAGGTGAGAATGTATGCAAAGAAACTGTGGTTGATCTAAAAGAAAGATTTTGTTTCTGATCTTATAGAATTAGGCCTCTTTAGTCATTATTTTTAGTAGACATAAAGTATCCTTTATATGGTTATTTTAAATATTCCTTGTGGGTGAGTGCTAATAGTATTTCTTACAACATGTTAGTTTTTGGTTTTTCAAGACAGGAGTTCATGTAGTCCAGGCTTGAACTCAATATACAGTCAAGGCTGGCCTTGACTCCCTGATCCTCCTGCCTCCATCTCCCTAGTGCTGGGGTAGGTATCTGCCACCCTGCCCAGCTTCTTCTTGTTTTTTTTGGTTTTTTTGACACAGAGTTTCTCTGTGTAGTTTTGGTGCCTGTCCTGGAGCTCGCTCTGTAAACCAGGCTGGCTTCGAACTCACAGAGATCCACCTTCCTCTGCCTCCTGAGTGCTGGAATTAAAGGCATGCGCCACCACCGCCTGGCTTCCTACCCAGCTTCTAATAACATTTTTAAACTGACCTAAAATAATTGTAAAATACTAAAATTTTGCAGTTATTAATTTTTGTTTGTTTATTTTTTTATTTTTCGAGATAGGGTTTCTCAGTATAGCCTTGACTATCCTAGAACTTGCTCTGTAGACCAGGCTGGCCTCAAACTCACAGAGATCTCCCTGCCNCTGCCTCCCAAGTGCTGGGATTAAAGGCATGTGCCACCACCACCCGGCATCATTAATTATTTTAAGACAAATTCTTAGTCTTCTGTATCACAGTACTGACATTTTTTGAAGTTTCTGGCCTCAAGCAAATCTGTAGGTTGTCTGTTCTCCATCTGTGTTTTGATGTACAAACCAGAACTACTGGGCTACTGAGTCATGGCTAACAAAGCCTGATTGTGTGAAGCTTGAGGACAATTGGTAACAAATGCAAGGGAATCCTCATGGTTTGTTTCTGAAGGCATTGCAGTTTAGTAACTTTCTGCTCTGGTGGCTCTTGTCATTGCAGGGCAGCAGCCATTGCTCCTAAGAAGAAGGTTCAAACCACTTTGACTAATCTGGTTGTGAAGGGCACAAACTCAATCATCCAGGAAACAAAACAAAAACTCGGTAATTTTTTCTGCACCCATCCTCTGCCTCCAGTGGATGCAGTATTTGGGATTGAGAATGGTTATGGCTTGCTTATACTCTCCAGTGATGAATGGCCACTCATCACCTGGTTAGTGGACAGTGTGGCGTAGGCTAAAGGAAGAAGCTTGGTGACGAGTGGTAAGGAAAATCTGCAGCTTGATCTTAGCCTTGTCTTACCTTCGTATACTTTGTGAAATGTAGCATGTCAGGCTCTGGGTGTCCAGCATTAGTGTCGGTTCCTGGCTGATCTTATCAGTTATCATTAAAAATAGGCCTAGGTCCGACAGCACCAGTCCACCTGTACCTATGGTCCTAAAAGTGACTAGTAACCTGCATGGCCCCTTACTCATGCATATTCCAGAAATGGCATATCTGTGGGCCCCACCTCTTACTCATGCATATTCCAGAAATGGGCCCCACCGACCTTGGGGCTTAGTGTTTGATGTTCGTGATCCCCTTGCTATCCTACTAGTCTACCTTTAAGTTAAAAGTTCTGCATTTTCTTTTAGTAGTCTATCTTATTCACTAACCAATTACTAAGTTATGATTATAGGGTTTAATAAATGATGTCACATGATAGCAAACCATTTAAATTTTGAATCCTCTAGAAGTAATGTTCGCATGTTTCAGGAATTCCCCAGAAGAGCTTGTCTTGCTCCGAGGAGTTCAGGGAATTGATGGCCCTGCCCACATTTGGAGCCAGAAACTTAAAGCATTTAGCCAAAGCCAAGGCTTCAGGTACAGTCAGTGTATGTAATTACGGTATGTGTGCCCATGTTCCCCAGACGTCTCCCACAACCCCTGGTATATGGCTTGTGTTTTAGACGTAATGGGGAACCCAAAACCTGCCATCCAGTCTATCTCCGCATCAGCCCTCCTGAAGCAGCAAAAGCAGCAGATGCTAGAGATGCGGAAGAGGAAGTCAGAAGAAATAGAGAAACGGTAAGAGGAGTAGATTCATCTCCCTGTTTGGATAGCTCATCCAGGAATCCTCAGGGCATTCTAGTAGTCTTTTTAATGTGACTGCCGATTTGGGTTGGCTACGTTTTTGTTAGAACTTAAATGACATTCAGTTGTCTGCCTCTAACTTATGCTACTGCTCNCGGAGCCTGCTGGTACAGAGAACAGTGAGTATGGCCCTGGGAAGGAGGAAGAAGGAAGGTGTGAAGAACACTGACCTTGACCTCAGGATTTTATCTACAAAATGAAAAGTTTGGGTGTGGTGGTTCTGAAGTAAAGCCCCAGACTTTGTTTTTTTAAAGGTGTCAGGCATGGGACTGGCAAGGTGGCTCAACAGGTAAACATGATTGCCACCAAGCCATACAAGCTGCGTTCCATCCCCAGGCCAACATAGTAAATGTATGGAACCATCTCCCACAAGTTGACCTCTGACCTCCTATGTGTACACTGAGGTGGACATGCGTGCATGCACACACACTTACATAAATAAGTAAAAGTAATTTTTTGAAAGTGTCGGCATGGTAGCACATGTCTATAATCCCAGCCCTTGAAGGTAGAGGCAGGCGGGCTACAAGTTCAGGCAACAAGGTGACCCTGTAGGAAGTCATATATCCTTCTTGAGAAGGTTAAGGACTGTAAGGGACTATCTTGTGGATGCTGCAAACAACTATAAAATATGAAATTCTTTTACTTTACTAAAGGAATTTTTTCTTGTGCTTTTTGCATCTCCTGAAACTTAACATCTAATTTTGTGTCTGTGCTATAATTGATCAGGGCTGAGTGGATATTTCATGTGTATGTAGAATGTTCTCACATTGAAGTTGTCTTAAATAAAGTACAGCTAGGTCATTATTGGAAGGTTGATTCTAAGTCAGACTGGGTGGTGCATACCTGTAATCCTGACACTGATGAAGCTAAGTCAGAGTAGTCTATTCAAGGCCCTGTGCTACATAGTAGCCTGAGTTTGCTTTGAACTCATAATCCTGGCTCTACCTCCAAGTGTTGGAATTTTAGGCATATACCACCACACCTTGGCTTGAATGTTTTTCCTAATATGTTAAATCTATATAAAAGAATCACTGTATCCAGGCGGTGGCACACGCCTTTAATCCCAGCACTGGGGAGGCAGAGGCAGGCAGATCTCTGTGAGTTCGAGGCCAGCCTGGGCTACCGAATAGGTTCCAAAGCTACACAGAGAAACCCTGTATTGAAAGAAAAAAAAAAAAAAGAATCACTGTGTAGACTGCAGTTAAGGATTTTTTTTTTTTATTCTTTGACAGTTCCATACATGTCTATAAGGAATTTTAGTCATTTCACCCCTGTGCCATTACACCATCTCATCCCTCCTCCCTTGTGAAGGATATTCCCCTCCTGTAGGATAAACTGAAAAGCAGGGAGATTCAGTGAGGCCCTGGGGGTCTCAGAGCTAACCACACGCAGAGATACCTCCTCATTGCAATTGTAGGTGTGTGCTATAGACAGCGTCTCCTGCAAAGCCAGTTGGTAAAATAGTCATCAGTTAGGAAGTGATAGAACAGCTACAGCGTATTCAGTTAGTCAAGAGTGAGTGAAGCTGCTGCTGTTCTTAATTGCTAATCTGAATCATTAACCAAAGAAAGGAAATTGTTTACTAACAGCAAGTTGTCCTCTCTTGCTTATCGAGGGTCTCCCAGACCTAGATAAGATAGAGTTCTAGACTTCAAGTTTTTTGAGCCCTTGGTATATATTTACTTAATTTGTTTACTTCGAGTTTTAGTTGTGGGATGAAGCCCAGGGCCTGGAGCATCATTTGTCTAGCCACATACCCACCCCATATTTAGTTACTTCATATTCCTTTTAAGATTCCTTCAAAGCTCAAGTGGAGTCCAGAGCCCAGCAGTGCCCTGTTCATCTCGACAGTCTGCTGCCCAGTCTCCTCGAATTGGGGCCGAGTTCCCCAGGTTGGAAAGAACCACAGCCCCCCGGATGCCTAAGCTTGGTAGAGGCATCTCAGAAGGTGATGATGTTCTCTTTTTTGATGAATCTCCACCGCCAAGACCAAAACTGAGTGCAGCAGCAGAAGCTAAAAAGGTAACTGGGGTGCTGGGAGGGCAGCTCAGTCAGTGAAGTGCTTGCTGTGCTAGAGGACCTGAGTTTGGATCCCCAGCACTAATGTAAAAAGCTGGGCATGGTGGCTGCATGGAACCTAGTGGAGGGAATGCACACAGATGAGTCTGTGCTGGCCAGCCATTCTAGCACATGGTGGGTTCTGGGCTCAGGGAAAGATCTTATCTCAACAGGTAAGGAGGATGAGGCTGGAGAGATGGGTCTTTGGTCAGAGCACTTGGATGCTCTTGTAGAGGACCCACGTTGGGTTACTAGCACTTACATCAGACAGCTCACATGGCCTATAACTCCAGTTCCAGGGGATCTAACACCCTCCTCTGCCCTCTAAGGCACCTGTATACACATGGTGCACAAACAGATAAGCAGATACTCAGAGATACAAATAAATAAATCTAATAAGGTGAGAGTAATCAAGGAAGAAAAACACTGGTGTCAATTTCTGACCTCTACAAGCTCATACACATGCGCACAAGCACTCACATGTACTATAAACACCTAAGGGTCTGTTTGTTTTGTTCTGTTTTGTTGTTTGTTTGTTAGTTTTTTCCTGGCTTCTGTTTTCATTGCTTGGCTTTGCATTCTGTGACAAGAGATTGAATTTGGAACCCTATGCCAGTGTCCAGGAAAGATGGTCCCTTAGCAGCCGTTTACCAATCATCCTAAATAGATTCAAAGTAATTTGCAGTGACAGTGGTGTCAACATAATGCCATTATTCTAATCCAAGAAAATGAGAGCCATTATCTCAATGCAATTTCTTGTCAGTGTAGAGGAAGCAGCCTTCAGGAAGATACTGTCTATAGCTTGAGACAGTAGCATTAGACAAAAAAATTCCTGTATTTGGTGAGATAAGACTGCAAAATAATGATGAAAAGTCTAGCTTCTTAACCGGGGCTGCAACCGTATTTAGGGGCTGTCATGACTGAAGTTATGAGTCATGGAAATTTTATTACTAATAAAAGGTTATGAGTACACTATGTCAGAAAATTCGTTCAGAATCAAACATGTAATGAATCCAGGCTGCTCCTGGTAATCCTTGCCCGTGTTAATGGAGAGACTTCTAGGCATGCTTCCGAACCCACCACGTGCACTCTTTGTCTACCATACATGCCATCACAGCACATAGTACCAATGAACACTGTCTGAAACACCTTGACTCCAAGGTTCCATACTGTTTTATATTATAATGTGCAGTGGTTTTGCTGTATGCACAATTTTCTACTCTTACAGAAACATAGTGNTTTAGTTACAGAAATTAAACATAATGGTTTAATTATAGCAAGCAAAGACATTTAATATTTTCCTTCTATCGCTCTTCAGCATGTAAATATCAAATAAGTATATCTCTGAAATGTATTGTGTTAGAACATTTGATTTTTAAAAGTTGCTAAATGAGTTTTTTGGCTTGAGATTAGGACAGACTTTCCAACAATCCAGAAAGNGCCCTAAACATAGCTCTGCTATTTCATAGTCCTTGCTCCTGTGAAACATTTATAGACCTAGTTCTTTGCTGTCTGTTTATAGACCTAGTTCTGTTCTGTCAAATCTGAGTAATTGTGTGTAGTCTTTTTAATGTGTATGTACCTGCACATGCCATGCATGTGGTCCGAGGACAGCTTGTCAAATTTAGTAATTGTGCGTAGTCTTTTTAATGTGTGTGCACATGTCCACGCCATGCATGTAGGGCCACAGGACAACCTGCAGGAAGAGGCTCTCTCTGTCCACTATGTGGGTTCCCAAGATGGAACCCAGATCATCAAGCTTTTCTCATGGGGCCATCTCACCAGCCAAATTTCTGTTAGAGGACAAAGGGGAGTGAGGCTACAGGTGCCTATCTCAACTCTTTATTTTTTTTTCTCTAGTTAGCTGCTGTTGCAAAATTAAGAGCAAAAGGCCAGATTCTTGCAAAAGCGGATCCAAACAGTATTGTAAGGAAGCAGATGGACCCCCACGATGTGCTGGAAATGAAGGAGCGTGCAGAGAAGAGCAGCACAGTTTCTCCTGAAGGTATTGAAGATTCACAGTCAGTAGTGGGAGGACACTTCCTGTTTGTAAAGGAAGTGTTCCAAGCATGGCTAGTGCCCTGGCACTGTGTTGGTTTTGAGTTGGTCTCTGTCTTCTTGCTCCAGTGTCCTGAGGCCTGGGTTTACAGTCACAGATCACCTGCCTGGCTCAGCCAGTCATTCCTGTATAATCAAGTTAGCTCGGAATGGAATTATGGACAATTTGAGCACGTGGGGAAAGGATTGTTCACTGAATCTTTATGCATCTTATATTAACATAAAGATTTTTGAAAGGAATGGATTTCCTTTGTTTTAATTTTCTGTTTTTATTTTTAAAAGCATAGGAGCTGCTAAATAGCATTGAAAATTGACTTCCAAGTCAGATTTTTGTCTTTTCCATCATCACAATCAGAAGTGAAGAGAGTCTGTTCTTGTCGTCAGGCANGGGCCACCTCATGCCAGGCTCTACCTCTCCACTTAGTTTTTTGTTACTTGTTTTTGTTGTTGTTTGTTTTTTGTTTTTCAAAAAAGTCTCATCATGTAGCCCGGGTTGTCTTCAAACTTGGCAATCCTCCTGCCTTACCTTTGCCAATAATGGGATCACAGGCCCTCCCAGCTTTCCACTCACTCTTGAAGTCACCCCTGCAGTTACAAGTCGGGTCCTGATGTCAGGGTTGAAGAGAGCCTGGAAGGCATAGAAAGAGGAGAAGGGAGCCAGTGGATGAAGCACACTGGTTCCCTCAGTCTTCTCAGTAATCTCCAATGTTGTTCTTCTGCAGATGAGTTAGAGCCTGCCAGGAAAAAAAGGAGAGAGCAACTTGCCTACTTAGAATCCGAGGAATTCCAGAGAATTCTAAAAGCAAAGTCCAAGCACACAGACATCCTGAAAGAGGTAAGCACCTAAGGGATCAGATCAGTGTCCTTCAAAACAAGGTGCTGGTTGGACTATCTGCTTCTCTACACAGGTGAAGAAGTACCTATGTGGCTGTGTGGTTTGCTTTGAGAAGCAGGAATATTTCAGATGGGGTGTGTGTGTGTGCATGTGTGTGCGCGCCTGAGGACAACTCAACTGCTATGCTCA
>LZPO01055122.1:206401-243982 GCA_001675575.1 Neotoma lepida
TGTGTGTGTACCTCAGAGGACAACTCAGCTGCTGTGCTGTATGCTAGATGGCCCACAAGCTTCTGGGCATCTCTCTTGTCTCTGCCTTAGAGAGCTAGGGTTACAGATGCATGCTCCTGCAGTCAGCTTTTTATGTGGGTTCCAAGGATCCAGCTCAGGTGGTCAGGCTTCCAAAGTGGGTGTTGTTACCCACTAAGCCATCTGCTTGGCACCCTTAAGTAACATTTTAACTTTGTATTTGTCCTTGCCATGAAGAATATCAACTGTTGTATTATAAGTAGACTGCCACATCATAAAAATGTTTGCATAGTTTGACTATGTTATGTTGAAATAATATTGTTTACTACTTGCTATTTTCTTCTCTGCAATATGAGAGGAACTTTTTTCCACTCAGAAATTTTTATATTGACATTTCAGGAGCATCCAGCCAACAGTTAACCCCATCACTCCCAATCCCCTTAAATAACAAGTATTGTAATAACAAGCATCCTTATTAAAATTCATGGATAATATAAATTGCCTATACTTACAGTTTCAGAGATATCATTATAATATGAACTAATATGAAGGAGAACAGGAAAGTATTTTTGACAATACATATTTCATCCTTTAAATGCTTGGCTGTAGCTTACCCTAGGAGAAATAATGTAGTAGTCAGAGGCTTGAATCTGTAACTGTAAATGAGACAGTCTAGAAATAAGGCTTCAGCAGAACAAGAGTGAGTTATCCTGGGAACTAAAGTACAGTCTTCCTTCAGTACACACAGGAGCTGCCTAGTCATGTTCTTGGAATAGTCAGGTGTGTATCAACCACACACAAATATGTCAAGTTCTGTAGAAAACAGTTCTGTTGTATATGTTATAATCAGGTTCCTATACACATATCCCCTAAAGCACACCGTATCTGTGTAGGACAAGGAATGTTCCTGTGTCATACGGGAGTGCAGAAAAAAATAGCACCCTGATCCCTGCCAGGGTCAAGGTAGCAGTCATTTAGATAACAGATTCTTAGACTGTCCCCTGGGGAGTACCACTGTTCCTAATTATCTGTTCTTCTAATTGATTAATACCTAACAACAGAGTTAGAAAAGTCTTTCCACTGGACTAGAACTCAGAAAGCGTGGCAAAGCCAACCCCAAAGACTCCAGGCTGAACTCCCTGTGTGTTCCCCAACAGTACTGTGCACCCTCGCCTTGTGCAGCTGCCCCAACTCCAATGCTGTGTCTTCACTCTCCAGAAACAGCTCTGTGCCCTCAGCCCTGCTGTTGTAATGCTTGGGACATTCTTGTGCCCTGAGCACTTGTAGAGACTGGTACCTAGCAGGTGGAGTAGTCATTCATGGGCCATGTGCACCTTCCTCAGTGGAGTCTGTTGGAGCAGTCTGCTTACTGACACTGCTAGCTTTAAAAACCAAATACCTTTAGATCTTTTTATCTTTTTATTCCCTATTTTAAGGGCTCTTTTCTACATATTAGGATCTTTGGCTTGCAGTTGGTTTACTCTGTGCAGGGTTCTGACACTTTGCCTGTCTCCAGTTCTGTTTTGATGGTTATTGAACTAAATCACTGGAATCGTTGTTGAACTATTGTGAGCATTGTTGGATTTGGTGCAGTTACTGCTGTGGGTTTTCTCATCAGGCCGAGGCTGAGGCACAGAACTCCTATTTTGAGCCACTGGTGAGAAAAGAACAAATGGAAGAAAAGATGAGGAGCATCAGAGAAGTGAAATGCAGAGTGGTGACATGCAAGACGGTGCGTGCACGGCAGGGCCTCGGACTGTGGGCCCCTTTTGATAAGGGGGCAGTCGGCAGGATGTTAGGAATTTGGGGGTGTGGGGCCATGTCTTGCAGTGTTGTTTACCTAGGCTGGAAAGTAAAGAGCACAAGATAGACAAGGTTCAGGCTCCCTGCCTGACTGGGACCTGCGCAGTGGAGCATTGTAGCAAGATTCTGCCTTGTGGCCACTAGGACCAAGTTGTTCCCATTGCTGTTTGCCGAGTATTGATGTATTGGTGGTTCAAAGTTTGCTATCTCTGGGAACTTGGCCAAACTTTAGAGAAAAAAAAAATTTTTTTTGAGTCTCACTATGTTAGTCAGACTGTCCTGAAACTTACTGTGCGCCCGGCTGACCTTGAGCTCACAGCCCTTCAGCTTCAGCCTCCCAAATGCTGGCAATAGAGACTTGCATAGCTCAGCCTTCCTAACGTCTCAGTGTCAGTGAGTGCTATTACATGCTTGTACTTCACTGGGAATGGGGCAGACATTAGGAAAAGCGGTATAAGAGAGAGTCACAAGAAATCCACCTGAGCCTGGTGTGGTGGTGACTGTGTGCCTCCAATCCCAGCATTTGGGAGGTAAAATAGGAGACTCTACATGAGCGTGAGTTTAAGACCAGTGTGGGCCACAGAACCCTGTCTCAAAGAAAAACGTCATTAGTTGGTCAATTCCCAGCAGTGACAGAGTGTGGAGGGCCCTGATAGCAGCTGCTAGTCCCTCCTTCAAAGCCCCTCACCGGACGTGGTTTGTGTTGGTCTGTGCAGTGCACCTATACCCACTTCAAGCCCCTGGAGACCTGCATCAGCGAACAGCATAACCTCCATTGGCATGATGGCGTGAAGAGGTTTTTCAAATGTCCTTGTGGAAACAGGACCATCTCCCTTGACAGACTCCCAAATAAGCACTGCAGGTATGAGAATTGCATGGGGTTCTCTGTCTCTGTGGTACTCCCTTTCTGGTCCCTGGAACATGAGATCATCACCCCCATGCCTTCCTATAGTTCCTTATAACCCTTAGCCTGGGATTGTTACCTGGGACCCCTGAGATGTAGGGCCTTCCCCAGATGGGAGTGCATGGTGGTGGACTGATGGGTATTCGTTAGGGTGAGCAGTATGTACAGCCCTTGGATGGAAGAACAGGAGCTTTTTCAGTCAGCAGACAGTACTTCTAAGAATGGTGCCCCACCTCGCTCCCGACTTCTCTGTTGTCAGTTCTAGACCTAGAACATTCTTCTCCAGTAAACATAAATTAGTGCCTAGATTGTGTTCCTCACTGGGATGTGTATTGCCTGTTCTACTGTCATCTGGAATTTCATCTCTGAAGTCTCCAGATTACAGAGGATTGAAGGCCATTTCTCAAGTCATTGAGGCTTATTCTTTGTAGCTGCAGAGCATAACCATAGATGAGGTGTAGAGCATGAGTACCTTCTTGAGCAGCTTCCTTGAATGAAGGGCCAGCTTTTCCCTAAGTGACCCCCCGTTGTCTTTATGTGTATGGGCTTAGGAGTCCCTTAATACCTTACTACTGAGTAAAGCCTTTTTGTTTGTTTGTTTCAGTAATTGTGGCCTTTACAAGTGGGAGCGTGATGGAATGCTAAAGGTACGTATGGTAATCTGTTTTTCATTACCGTAACAAAAATTACCCGAGATAATCAACTTTAAAAGAGGGAGGGTTTACTTGGTTTGGTTCGCAGTTCTTCAGTTTCTGCCTGGTTAATCTATGGTCTTGTTGTTTTTGGACCTGTGGTGAAGCAGCAAATCATGGTGGGAGATGACAAAGGACGCTTGTTTATCTCATAGTTCAGAACTGAAAAGAACCCTGGGTCCTGTTCCTTCGGGGTCTCATCCCCAATGATCTAAGAACTCTCACTAGGTTCCACTACCTCCCAGGAACACCAAGCTGGTGTCAAAGCTGTAACACATGGCCTCAGGGACATTCTAGATCTGTAGCTGTTTACTACTTGCATTCTAATTTGTAATTAAGTTGGTGACCCAGGAAAATAAAGATTAAACCATTTCTTTTTCATGCACTCTTTTTTCTAGGAGAAGACTGGTCCAAAGATAGGAGGAGAAACCCTGTTGCCAAGAGGCGAAGAGCATGCCAAGTTTCTGAATAGCCTTAAATAACCCTGCAGATGGTTTCTCACAGCCGGCCTCACTGCTCGTGTCTCCGAAAAAGCAAGAGATTGGCTCTGTGAGAAAGAAGTGCTTCGTAAGCATACTACTTACTCACTTCCACATTAACATGCACGTGGGAAATCAGGATACCATGGTCTTTCCTGTTCACACTTCAGTGCCTGCCTTATAGCAAGCCACACAGATTTTTGCCCTGAAACTGAAAGGTGACCAGAGAGCTGTACACCAAAAGACAAAAGAACACATTTAGGATGGCTATCTCCCAACTACTACACTTGGTTTCCTTGTGTGTAAAATGAGGCCTGGGCTACATGTCCGTGTAATATCCCAGCACTCAGGTTCTGGGTGAGGAATTTCCTTGTTGTTCATGCTGAGTCTGGTTGTGCTGACACTGGAGCCACATTCTTTCCTTTTGTTCCAGTTACTTCCGGTTGGTCTCGGACATCAGGTCACGGAGCCAATTTGTGACTCAGTTCATTGATATAGAGAGGGAAGTTGCTCTGCTTACAGTGCTGTGGGACTCTGAGATAGAAATACCTAAAGGTGGGTTTATTTAAAATAAAGCAGACATACAACTTGAGAAGCTGTAGAGCATGACTCAAAAACCAACTGCAGACAGATCCCATGGGCTGTGGGGGTTGCAGGTATACTTTATTATGTGTGTCAAGAACCTTAGAGGTCAAAGCCTGTAGTTTACCCCAGGAAACATAGTTCTTGAGATTAGGCTGGCTGGACAGCCTGTTTTTCAAATAGTATCTGACCTGAATGAATGCTGGTGCTGTCTAACGGTAGAATAAGCTGGAAGGATCATTACCCCGGAATCTGACATCATGTCAAGAGTGTAATCCTGTTGAAAGTAGTTCTGAAGACAGACAGTTGAAGCTCTCAAGAGCTGGAGATATAGTCGCATGCTCCAGATTCCATACAGCAGTGTTCCTGCTCTGTGTGGACAGAAGGTGCTACCATTGTGTTTCCCTTGAGATCTAACCACCATCCTCTTAGGAGTGCTGTGCTTACAGGAGGGTTTGGACTTTGGTTTCTAATTTAACAAGGAAAAATAAAGTGTTTATTTGTTAAACCAAAAGGTACTTGAAACTGATATTTAGAACAGAGATATATCTGAAGTCGGTGACTCAGCTACCTATAACTTGACCGGTGGATTGCTCTTTGAGCCACCTTTACTATGTGGGAGTGTGTTCTCATCTGAACAGAGTATGACTAGAGTCTTCACCCGCATGCTGTCTTTAAAATGTTTCTATGTTTATAAAGCTTCATGGAGACCTTTGTTTTTAAACTTCAATTTAAACTTTTAAATTTCTAAATAATTGGAAACACAGTGGAGCCACTTCCCACTTATGCTGAATATTAGAAGGCTTTAATTTATGTGCATTGTGTGGGGGGGTTCCCAGAATATTCAGGGGTAAGGAGGGGTAGAGAGAACTACTCATGAGCCTTGAAAATATTCATTAATGGAGTTAGTCTTTTAATCCTGCTTTTTAGTGCTTTTACCAACTATTAAATTCTTTCATACAAACTCACTTTGTGTTTTCTCTTTTTTTCTTGGTATTATCAGTACCATATTGTATCATCAGGCAGTTAGAATAGGGTAAACGCTTAGCAATTAGAGAAACTGTCTGCATCCTTTATAGAAAACCTGGCTGATAGGAATGTATCTTCATAGTGGTTTGTTTTGTTTTTTCGGATTTTGGTTTTTTTGAGACAGGGTTTCTCTGTGTAGCTGTCCTGAAACTCACTCTATAGACCAAACTGGCCTCAAACTCAGAGAGCTCAGCCTGTCTCTACTTCCTAAGTGCTGGGATTAAAGGTGTGCACCACCACCACCACCTGGCAATGATTTTTTGTTGTTTGTTTTGTTTTTGTTTTTTGTTTCTGTTTAGAAAATAATAACTTTTTAAAAAACAAAATCCTGTTTCCAAACAAGGAAAGGAAAGTTGAAGTCTTTTAGATAACAGTCTTGCAGAATAGCAGATAGGGAGGGACCTTCTGAATGACTGAAATGTTTCCCAAGAGAAGCTGAAACAGCCGCTTCAGGGTGGCTGATGTTTATCAAAGTAAACAGCAGTTGGCTAAATAATGTCTCAAGGCATTTATTAAAGGGCACAGGAGGTGGATCCACCACTCAGCACTTAAGAACAGTCAGTGCTCTTCCAGAGGGGCTGGCTGGGTTCACGTCCAGCACCCACATGGTAACTAGCANCNGTCTGTAACTCCAGTTCCAAGAAATCCTACTCCCCTTTACCCCACTTTCTGGCCTATGTAGTGTGCTTACATGAAGGCAAAACACTCCTACATGTAAAATAAGAGTAAAATCTTTTTAAAAAGCAGGCACACAAATCTGTGCTAAGTATATCACTGATAGCCATCAAAACTTCTACTCTGCCATGAAAGTCAGCATTACGCTCTGTGGTAGAGCTTGGATACGCTGAGTCTCTCCAGAACCGTGGAGAGTTCAAAAAGTGAAATTCTACATTTGCCAATATTTGGAAAAGAAATGGAAGGTCAGTTGGCTAAAATTGGAAGCAATCTGTAGAAAAACTTCAAAACTTTAAAGTTAAAAGTACAATCACTAGGTAGTTGTCCTTTAATCTCTTTTCAGTCCAAGCCCAACCCNGACCCTGCCNATAGGAAATAATGTAGAGAAGAACCCATTTTCTATCATTTTCTATTTGTCTTTTCCTAGAGTTTAAGATAAATGGTATAATGTAGAACACATGTCAATGTCTGGCATATTTCATGTGGTATGGTATTGTGACATTCATCCGTGTTGCTGCATGTGTGCATAGTTACTGCTAAGTATTCCACTGTATGAGTGTGCCTGTCGTTGGTTCATTTAATCACCTGCTGCTGGACATTTTGGCTAGATCATTTCTGCCTTGGGGCTGTGACTACAGCTGCTACAAATATCCACTCAGAAGTATTTCTGTGTATATATCTTGGGTCTTTTAGGTAAAATCTGGAAATGGACTATCTAGGTTGTATTATAAATATATGTGTGTTAGCTTTATAAGACACTGCCAGCCTTACTCTAAAGTGGTTGTACCCTCATACACACCATCTAGTAAATGTATGGGAATTCAGTTTTCCATTTGCTCCACAGCCTTACCAACACCTGATATTATCAGTCTTTCTTTAATTTTAGTGTGTGTGTGTGTACATGTTTTGTGTATATGCAAGTATCCATAGAGGCCAGAAGAGGGCATCAGATCCCCTGGCTCTGGAGTTACAGGCTGTTGTGAGCTGCCCTATATGGGTCCTAGCAACCAAACTCACTCACCTCCTGGAAGAGCAGCAAGTACTCTTAACTGTTGAGCCATCTCCCCAGGCCCTTGTCAGTCTTTTTTAGGTTTAGCTATTCTGATCAGTGTGTAGTGGCATCTCGTTGTGGTCTTAATCATTATCACCAGTACTGTTCAGCATCTTGTAGTGTGCTGTTCACCAGCCAANAGTTTGTATCATTGGGCTGAGTTATAAAAATCCTTTCTATATTCTGAATACAAGTGTTTGCTTTAATCATGAAGGACTCTGAAGATGGTTGTGTATGGTCTAAGTCAGTGGTTCTCAACCTTCCTAATGCTGCGCCCCTTTAATACAATTCCTCATGTTGTGGTGACCCCCAACCATAAAATTATTTCATTGCTACTTCATGGCTTTTTTGTGATTTTGCTACTGTTACGAATCATAATGTAAATAGTTTTGAAGGTAGAGGTTTATCAGATGTGTCACACCCCACAGGTTGAGAACCTCTGGTCTAGAGAATGATCTGCACTAGCCATATTTTTTATCTTGAATGAGTGAATTCATTGAGTATATAAAAACAGAGTTAAAGACTATTATATAGCAAGTGATAGGTATAGCTAANGTGCAGGAGGTCAGAGGATAACCTAGCAATAGTTGGTTCTCTCTTTCTACCANGTGAGTCTTGGGGATCGAACTCATACATCATCAGTCTTGCCACCAGGCACTTTTACTCTTTGAGCCATCTCACCCACCCAAATTATGAAGATCTTACCAAAGCATAAATTAATTAGAAATGAAGTAACCTGCCCAAATAGGGACACACATGACAAGTATACAGAAAATACAAGACTCATTGTGGGGCTTCGGAAAATCACCACCAGCCTCTTCCCAGGAAGTCTGAATAAATAAAATCACCCCTGAAGCACACACTTTCTTTGGTCACTGTCTTAGTTTGTTTTGGGTGGTGCTGGGAATTGAGCCCAGGACCTTGAACTTAGTAAGCACATGCTTTACCAATCTACCTCCCAGTTGGGTCCCCACCTCCCAGTATTTGTAAATAAATGTGAAACTAATGACTAGAAATTAGTAAAGACATTTTTGACACATGTCCTCAACCTCTTCAGAATGAAGGGATAGTGCTGAAAGTTCAGAAAAGAGTAAAAGCCTGGCCCAGAAGGCACTCTTGACAAGGCCAGAAAAGTACAAATTGCCCTGTCGCTAGTTGCCTATGNAATTTGGTCGCTCAGNTTCCTGGTCCTGTTACCTTTGGCANCGTTCTCACGGGGGAATGACAGTGCTTGGCTTTTAGTGAAGGAATTCTAGGCTGAATCTGAAAACCTAAGTATAATGGACCCCTTGTTGGGGACAGGGTGAATGAGGTAAAAGAATTCCTCCCCAGCCTTTGCTGCCAGAATTCTTTATCTAGAGCCAGCATGCCAAGTGCAGCCATGGAAGAGGCAAGGGCAGACTGCTTATTCTCCCAAATCTTACTTTTGGACATCTACTTGGTGCCAGCATTCCTTCCCTCAGACACACAACAGGCTGTATGGTATGGCCCTGGATCAGAATGCAGCAAGCTGTTGCCATCTACCTGTCCACTAGCCTCTGGGAGAGGATGCCAACCAGAAGGTGTGAATGAAAGTGGGTCAAATTGACAGGGTCAACAGATTAGGACCCTTGTTTCCCTAGAACATAGGGCGAGCCATACCTTGCCTTTCTTCTGTTGCCTAACTGGGTGTGTGATGCAGATACGAGTGGGTTTTGCATTCACCAGCAAACGACCATAGATTAAAAAGATTGCATCTGCACTGACTTCAACATTGAGACACCCATTCCTCCNGTGTAACCTCAGCATCCTCAGGTAATTAAGTAATAAAGATAACTATCAAATATTGAGGTACCTGCCAAGCCTTTGATTTATAGCAGTTTCCCCAGTGTTAGCACATGCTAACTTACATGCCATGTCCAGAGGGCAATGTAGAGCAACAGCTGTTAGCTTTCCATTCCTATAACAAATACCTGGGGACAAGCAGTATNTAAAGAGAAAGGAGTTAGGTTCCTTCTTGGTTGAGAAGCTTCAATCCATGCTTGACTGGCCCTGTAGCTTTACGTGAGGCAGGAACATATGACACTCATCTCACGGTGAGCAGCAAGAGAGAATGGAAAGTCATCAAGATGCGCGTGCAATCCTCTTGAGGTGTTTGTCCCAGAACACCTCCTGGGCCCACCTGTAGACGTTTCCACCACCTTCCAGTAGCACAAAATTGAATGCCAACCATTTAACACCAGGCTTTTGTGGATAGTTCAAACTATGGCAGATAGTTTGAACAGCCTTTCTGTTGGGGCTGGGCCTCGCCCCAAAGCATTTTGGGTAGGAATACACAAATCATTCAGGTGGTTGTGCACTGATAACCTGGTGAGGGTGAGATGGCACCAGCAATAGCGAATATTTCAAGGGCCCTTTCCCCGAGACTTACCTGTGAATGTTTTCAAATTGCTGATATCACCAGGTTGGAAATGTGGAAGTTAGGGCCCACATTTCACCACTTTACTGAATAAGGAATAGGGATACCAACTCTAGCCACACACCCCAAGAACACCAATGGTTTTAATATAAAACAATTATGGAGGAAAACTTAAAAGCACAGAAAATTCTCTAAGTACCTGTTACCCCACCGAGAAACTTCATTANGTGGAAATTGGACCAACCTGCACTAGGACCACTGTATTGAAGCTTCCAGTAAAGAGGCCCACACAAATACTCCATAGGAAAGAGAAATGGGGAAAGAGATGCCTGTGTACCTGTGGCACTACAGAAGTGTGTCATGCCACTGTGAACTGGACATGGGTTTAGCTTTTGTTGTGAAGGGACTTGTATTCCAAGCTGGAGTCTCCTAGTTTTGAAAGGAAAGCACCACGTACTAGAAAAAGGGTAGTTCCTCCATTCTGCCTGTCCAGTGACTCAGCATTTAAAGTTAGGGTGGGAGGGGTGNAGCTCAGTGGTAGAGCATGTGCTTAGCATGACAATCACACGGCTCCCTTGGAGTTTTGTTACGATGATACACAAGGCTGATCCAGCACTTTTATTAATAGGCCATAAGCAAATTTAGAGTCTTTTTGCTGCAATCATTTTAACTGTCCTATCAGATGGGCATTCTAATTGTTTCCAGTGGCTGAGCAAGGGGACAACATGTAGATTTGATCATGGGAAAAAACATAGGTTGGNTGGGACTGTCTGTAGGAGAGAGGCAGTGGGCAGGAGGTGGGTTGGGGGGGGATGGGGGCGTATCTCATGCCCCTTTTCCCCAGTTGCTTCAGATCCACAAAGAAGCAAACCCAGTCATTGTAAGACATCGGAATAAAGGGCGTGTGTTCCCAAGAGCTGTTGGCCTGGGCAGCCCCCAGGGTCACCTTGTGGGACTGTCTGTAGGAGAGAGGCAGTGGGCAGGAGGTGGGTTGGGGGGGGATGGGGGCGTATCTCATGCCCCTTTTCCCCAGTTGCTTCAGATCGAGGTCAGATGGGATGGCGGTTGTAGAGGTAGGGAGGGTACAGGCCGTCATAATGCCACTGTCGCCACTGCTCCACTGCCTCCCTGGTCCTCTCTTCCTGCTCTGAAGAGGAAAGACAAAGGTCATTGTGTAGTCTAGAGGACACCCNACCCAGTTACAGCTGTTGATCAGCCCACAGCACCTGCTGATGGGACATTNAGCTAAGTGTTCCTGTGTGCCCGGAGACCTCCAAGATCAGAGCTGGAAGGGGCCGATGAGCATGTGTACACAGGTTTCTGTCTGGGACCAGGCAAGAGGATAAAGGTCATAGCTGGTTAACACCCAAGCTGCCTTACTTTTACTGCCAGCAATGAGAGAAAGTCTTACGAAGTCACTGGCTTAAACAGACAACTAGACACTAAACTAACAAGTAACGTAATGACCACATGGGAACACAAGTCGCACCTTGAAAAACTCATGTACAAGGGCCAGTGANATGGTTNGTCTGGGGGTAGTGCTTGCTGTTAAGCCTGACAACCTGAGTTCCATCCCTAAAACCCATGTGAAAGGAGAGAACCAACTCCCACAAATTGTTCTCTCTCCTCTACAGCACACACACACACACAAATAACAGAATAATTTGAAGACAAACATGGAAATTATGGACAGCATGGAGTGGTGTATCATGGTACTTTCTCTCTATAAGTTGTTTTGTTTTGCTTTTTTGAGATAAAATCTTATTATGCAGCTTAGGCTGACCTGGAACTCATGATCCTCCGCATCAACTTCCTGAGTGCTGGAACTACAGATGTGTGCCACCATACCTGGCATGTTCTGTATTTTCTAAGCTTCAAAACCAAAATTTTGTTGTCAAAAACTAGCTGGAAAAAGGGACAGGTGACACAAGTGTCAGACACCATGGCTACTGAGGATGTCTCATTTCTGTGTGAGCCTACAAGATGCTCCCCTTCGTCCTGAAATCCCCTTCTGTATTCGGTACCTGGAATGACTGGGGAACACAGAGCCCAGCCCTGGTGGGGGCTTTAGCTTTCCAGACGTTTCTCAAGCTCAGTGGAGCAATTCCTCTTCCAGGTATGACTTTGACATAGATGCTNATTAAACATCTTTTTTGTTGATCAGGTGTCCCTTTTAGGAAGCAGCTCCCTTGGGAGAACTCAAACTTACAGTGGCTTAACATCAAACNGCTAACGGAAAGCAGGTTGGCATGGGGCTCAGGAAAAAAATTGCAGGAGGCATGGGACCGACCTAGACCTAGGCCCTCTACACATGTGTGACAGTTGTGTGGCTTGATCTACTTGTGGAACTTCTAGTAGTGGGAGCAGGGCCTGTCCCTAATGCTTTGGCTGGCTTTCAGGAACCTATTTCTCATGGTGGGTCACTTGACCAGCCTTAATACAGGGGAGGAGCTAGTCCTACCTCAATTGATAAGCCATGCTTTGTTGACACCCATGGGAGGCCTGCCTCTTTCTGAACAGAAACAGGAGGAGTGGATTGGGAGTGGGGTGAGGTGATGGGGGAGAGGAGGGAGGAGAGACTGTAGTTGGGATATAAAATAAATGGATAAATTTAATTAATAATTTTAAAAAGGGTATCTTACTGCCAATTGTTACGTCTAGCTTATAGCTTTCAATATTTGTTATTTTTCACTACCCAGAGTCCTTAAAAATCACATAAATAAAAATATTTTACAGAAAAAAAAGTTTCAGGTATATGCAAGGTAACAGTCCAGGCAGCTGGCCTATTGTGACAGTCATTCAGGGGCAGAAAGGCGAGGGGTGGTGGTGGTGATGGTGGTGGTGGTGTGTGTGTGTGTGTGTGTGTGTGTGTGTGTGTGTGTAATGAGTTCAACTTTTTTCAAAAATTGATTCTATGGTGAGCTAGGCTGGCTCTCTCTCCCCTTCCTTTATTAAGCTCTGGAGAGACCCTTTAGTTTGCTTTCTTTCTCCCTGCTCATGCCTTCATCCTTGTGGACCAGTGGGAAGATCCATCCCCCAAGGCCTCTGTGAATGCGATGGAGCAGCTGGCTGGCAAACCTGACCACCCATCCTAGGGCGTCTCCTAGCACATCATCGTGTGTGACTGTGTGCCTTTTCTAAGCCTCACTCTTTCAAAGTGTAAAATGAAAATGGTAAGGCCTGTCTTCATAGGAATGTTGCAGGAATTATCATACAAATGCTCAATGCCAGTAGCTGCTGTAGTGACAGTCCCCAACAGCCTCTGCCCTGCTGGTCCTCTCTGTTCGGATGGGACTCAAGGACCATAGTCTTAGTATCCTCTGAACCCCCACATCCCAACTCATCACCAAAGAGAAAACAGTAGTTTTTTTTTCCCCATCCATATGCTAGAAATTTGAAAGTGATACATTTTGCTTGATTTTTTTTTTTTTTGAGGTAGTTTCTCTATATAGCCCAGGCTGCCTTCAAAGCTGAGATTCCCCCTGCTTCAACCCACCAAGTAAGTGCTGGGATTCCATACCAGCACCACTAGACCTGGCAAAGGCCTGAAACGTTTAAAATGGAACCATGTCGAGTGTTGTTAGGAACAGTGTGAGTATAAATCACACTGAAGGAAGTTTGGATTCCAAATATTCTGGTTTTAAAAACAAGACGGCTCTCCTCAGCTGCTCGCCAAGGTCAACAAATCTCTAACAGAAGCATTTGCTCCTGAGGCGACAATCCGAGTCCCTTACACTATGTTCCCAAGAAACTTTGATTTCCTAGGATTTGAGCCCAACACCTGCTTGCAGGGCTTAGCTAGGTGCCACCTGCAGGGCAATGGGCACAGCTTCAGCCCTCAGTCCCTAGCAACAGTAGTCTTTCACTATGCTCTTAGAAGAAGGACCTCCTCACCCATCAGAGCCCACAAGCCAGGAACTGAAAGCGGACAAAACCTGAATGAAGGCTTTGTACCCAAGCTCATGCATCAGGAGGTTCCGAGGGACTGTGTGGGAGCATGTCAGGCTTGAAACTGGAAAAGACCTAAAGAGAAATATTCATCTCCTCATTCTCCCCACCTCCCCTTTCTTCCATCTCTCCTCTTACTCTCCCTCTCTCTGTTAAGTGTCCCTATGGATGTTTGCTGTGGGTGACACTTGAGACCACTAGCCAGCTGTGGTTCAGACAGAACCTTCCTGAACTCCTATCCCCACCCACACCTCCTCCACTGATGCCTGGTGTGAACATGTCTTGAGGGCAGGTAGGAGCCTCATGTGTAGGAAGAGGATGTGCCCATTGCCTCATCAGAGACTCTGGGCTCTCTGCATCTTTTCTACTCTATTGACAAGAGCAAAGGCTTAGTAAAAAGGGTACCTCCAACAGATGAGTAAAGGCACAGAAACCCATAGGGGAAAAAACAACTTCCAGGATTCATGCTGGCCATTGAGAAGCCAAGATGGAATGTGGATATTAGAAGTCAGGTACAAGGCAGGGTAAAAAGAAACCAGTGCTTTTGTGTCATCTGTTCTCTTGACCAGAGTGTTGTTATGGGCTGGGGAGATCACTTAGTGGATAATGATCTTGCCACCTACAAGTGTGAAGACCAGAGGATCAAAATCCATGTAGAATGCTGGGTGGGCACAGTGGCCCCAGCCTCAGAAAGTGGAGACAGAATCACCAAAGAAAGCTAGATAAGGAGATTAGCCATATTGCAAGCTCTGGATTTGGTTGAGAGGCCCTGCCTCAGTGAATGGGGTGGAAGATCGATTGAGGATGCTCCCGTACATCAACCACAGACCTCCACATGTGCACGCATGAGCGCACACACGTGAAAATGTAAAAAAAAGAAAGGTAGGACACTGATTGTAGTGACTAGGTAAGTAAGTGGTCTGCATTTTCCTGGGTAAAGTAGCACCTGGAATTGGTACATTGATTTCTAAGGAACTCATGATCTTGACTTTGATATCCACCCATCAGCCCTGTAGGAGCCAAGTCACAGTTTGGGGTGTTTATGGGGGGAGTTTTATTTCCGTACAGTCAGCCAGTAACTTCCTGGTCTCCACTGTTCCCAAGCCACTGTGTCCCCAATCCTACGTGTCCTTTGTCCTCCTCCACAACTTTTCAAGCCTGCGTAGCCATTGTTTTGACTTGTTCTCTTCACATCTGCCATGTACATCCCCTGCCCTTCCCTCCCTCCTCCAGTCAACAACAGGGAAACGTGGGAGCAAGCCTGGGCCGGCTTTCCTCACTAGGCTNTCCTCCCCCAAGGGTGCCGCTGGAGAGCTCTTACCATCTCTTTGTTCCTCCACGAAGTTCTCAAACTCGTTCCTTTGTTCCTCATAATACTCTCTCCGCAGCTCATCGTCCCGCAGCTTCTGTCTGTTTTCCGCTGTGAAAAGAGTTGCTCTTGAGAAAGGAGCGAGGAGGGCACATGTGAGAGGGACACCACACTGTCCCCGAGAAACTGGATCTGATGATGTGACAAGGGATGATCAAGGGCTTTGGCCAATTGGTTTGTACCTCACCTGGACTTTCAAATGTGAAGGGCCTGAGAGACCACTCTATCCAGCCACTCCATTTTGCAGAGGACAAGATGGAAGCCCCAAATGGGAAAGTGCTTTGGCTCTGTCACAAAGTTAGTGGTGTGATCCAAGTACCAGGCCACTTAGAAACTGGAACTCCCATGATGGGAAATGAACTCCCTAAAGATTAATTTGACTGAAAGTTAACTTTGGGGCTGGAGAGATGGCTCAGCAGTTAAGAGCACTGGCTGCTCTTCCAGAGGACCTAGGTTTGATTCTCAGCTCCTACATGGCAGCTCACAACCACTGGTAACTCCAATTCCAGAGAATCCAGTGCCCTTATTCTGGCCTCCATGGGCACCAGGAATGCATGCTGTGTACATAATATATACATGCTGGCAAAACACCTATACACATAAAGTAAAAATAGATTTTTTAAAAGTTAATCTCACATTGATGGATACCTTCTGTCTCAGCAAGGATGTGGGATTAGCACTGAGATTAAAATTGTAGATAAGAGGGGCTGGCAAGATGCCTCAGTGGGTGAAAGTGCATGTCACCAAGCCTGATGACATGATCCATATGGTAGGAGAGAACCGACTCCCACTGGTTGTCCTCTGACATCTGCTCATGCACTGTAGCAGGTATGCACCTGCTACATACAAAATGCATATACACATCCATAAATGCATAAATGTCACTTCAAAAGTAAAAGCAGATAAGATGCCATTCTTCCACTTCTTAAGAGGGACAACCCCATTGTGCAGCTAAGAAGGGTGTGAAGTCACGTGTCAGCAGGCTGGGGAGTGTGACTCCATGGTAGAGCACTTGCCTAGAATGTGCAAGTCCTAAGGTTCAATTCCCAACACTGCAAAATAACAATAATATTCAAATGAGTTTTCACCAAGCATGATGGCTTCTATAATATAAGTCTGAGAGCTGTGATGCTCTGGAAGATGATATTTAAAGCTCTTTAAAGGTTCTTATAATGTATCCTTCAACTGGAGAGCACACTGAAGGCCTAAGGGTCATAGGCACTTCAGGAAGAGTGGACCCCTCAGATTGCCTCACGTTCNCAAGGGTCCCCTCACATCACAGACTGCACTATAGTGTTTGTTGCTCTCCAACACTGATATGCAAGACGAGAGAGAGAAGCAGAAAAGCTAAGGCAACCGCAGTGCCCATCAGCACTCCACAGTACAGTGTTGGACTTGCCTAGCACGCACAAGGCCCCGAAGTCAATACCTACTTCTGGGGGGACGAGATGGGGAGAAGAGAGAGAAGAAGAGGGCAGGAAGACGGCTCAGCAGCAGGGTGCTTACCACCAAGCCTGACAACCTGGAGAGAATCAGCGTCCACAAACTGTCCTCTGACCTCTGCACACACGCTGTGGTGTGCACATGCACACATACACACAACACAGGGTGAATCAACAAGTGGGGTTTTGTTTGTTGTGTTTTATTGAAGGAGGAAAGAAGGTAAAATAAGGAAGTATAGGGAAAAAAGGAAGAAAACCTCAGATCCCTCCTGGAAGCAAGAAGCGTATACTAATAAGTAAACATGTAAATACTAATGAACTCATTAAAACCAGGTTATCTGTGAATTTGCCTTAGTACAGATTTCTGAGAGAAGTCTGATGCTTCTTCCTAAAGTTCTGCCTATATTTACAGTGGCAGAAAACTTTATCCTGACAGAAATGGTCCATAGTCCAGTCCATCTCCACATCCTACAGATTCCTCAGGAGGTGATTTAGGCTCAGAGAGGTCCACTGACCTAATGGAGGCCACACAGCTGCCTGGACACTTGCATAGCAGTGTCACCCTTCTGACTCACTGGTGACTCTGATGTGGCTCCAGATATCAGAAAGATGCTGCAGGAGTGCTCAGGTTTAAGAAGGACATCCTGAGTGACTACCTGTTCCTAAAGAAACATCTTTGTATAAGAAGCCATCCAAAAGTTGGACATCTGATGTAACAAGAACAAAGAATGATTTCATTCTCTACCATAATGGTGTTTTATAGGATGTGCCAACATACACATTGTATACATTTTTAAAAGTAACTGGGCATGGTGCTATCCACTTGTAATCCCAGAGCTGGGATGGAAGAGACATCCAAGGGGCTTGCTGGCCAGCCAGACTGACAAGTTCCAGGCCACTGAGAGACCTTGCCTCAAAAAGAAAAGTGGACCACAACTTAGAAACAACACCTGAAATTGTCTTCTGGTCTCCACATACATGTACATACACACACACACACACACACACACACACACACACACACACACACAAATATACGTCCATCCCATTCTTATTCTAAAGCAGTTCCAGTTCAGTTAATTCCAGGTGATGCTCCTCTACCTGTCCACAGAAGTTGGCACAGTGACTGCTGATGTACTTCTGTGAAGTCCTGGGTATTCACTTGGTTGTGCTGGGCCTCCCCCACTGCCTGCCTGCCTCAGCTTCCGTCCAAGGTGAGAGACCTCAGGCTTTAATCGTGTACCTCATTACTCAGTTTCACAGGACAGAAGATAGTGCCTGTCCACACCTGTTTCTTCCCCCAAAGTCTGCCAGAGGTTGCTTCTCTGATTACAATCAAGGACTGCACCTCCAGTACAGACTTTCAATGTTGCTTAACATTGGCCTACTTCAAATTTCAACCTGTGTTCGGTCTGACAATTTTCCTACTGCAGTTGGTTAGACTTCTCCAGTTTTTTTTTTTTTTTAGAATGATCTGCACGTATTTCCATCTCCGTTCTTCCCCATCATTTGAAAATAATCCTGCTGTTTTTACTGAACAAGAAGTCACCTTGCTGACCGTGGTAAGGGACACAAAGAGTTCATTCATCCACACACACAAGGAAAGAATCAAGCCATAGACTCAGCCAGGACCGTCTGAGCTCAGAGACTTGGAAGAGTCAATTCGGGAGTAGGAAAGTCCAAGGCCTCCTGGGTCAGAAGGTGAAGAAGCAGAGTCTTCAGTGTCCTGGGGACTCTGAAAATTAAACTGAAGAAAAGTAAAACAAACAAAAAACCGCCAGCTCCCTCCCTTGATACACTGTCCTCAGCCTCTTTCCTGGGTCTATAGGTAAGGAAATTGGAATCAGAGGAAGTGGCTGCTGTCACTCAGCAGCACAACTGTCACCAAGCCTACGCTTCTCAGCACTTAGGTCCCTAGTACTGGTCCCCTGAGTGCCACATTGTTGTCCTGGGTGCACCATGCCACTACTCCTTAAAGCACACTGAAGTGGCCTATTCCCTTTAGACCTAGAAGACATTCCCTCTAAGTTTTTTTCACTTNCTGAATACATCTCGGTGTTCTTGATGTGGCATGGTTTTTACTGTACCTTACCTTGATGCCACAGTAATTCAACCTGTAACCCACAACCAGTGAAATATGATACCATTTCTACATTTTTATTTCATTTGTTAGGGACACATTCATGCCACAGCGTGCATGTGGAGGTCGGAGGCCAACTTGTAGGAGCCAGTTGTCTTCTTCTACTATGTGGGTTCCAGGGATTGAATTAGGGTCACCTTCACCCCTTCGGCCATCTCACCGGCCCCAAATATGGTATGGTTGCTCATTTAGAGCTCTACCACTCTAATATCCAAGGGCTTTGGTATTCCATTGTGGGAGGGAGACCATCTGACATCCTTACCATTGACTTCATCTTGGGATTTGGGAGACCTCTTGCCACGCCTCTTGAGGAAGCTCGAGGCATCAGATTCTTGCATGAAAATCTTCTGCTTCATACCTGAAACCAGAAGAGTGCTCTTCACAACCAGCATGGGGTGGGGGCGCAGGATCCACCTGTCCCACATGTAGGGATGGCCCCTGGACTCACCTTCTGGTGCCTCTTCTCCGGCTGCCTGTCTGCTCCCAACGGAAGCACTGGTCCCTTCTTGGAGCACTATGGGGTAGGGTACAGGGAAAGGCTGCAGCATCAGAGGCCCCAGTGGAGCTTCAATAATTCTGGGTGCAGTAGCTTGTTAGACTATATTTGGGGCCCTCTGGCCCTCAACATACCAATCACATAGCCAGTCTCTATGACAATCTACCATATGAGCTGGCTTGTTTCCTATTGCTATTGTTTCCTTTGCTATTTTTTTCTGCATTATATTATCTTACACACACACACACACACACACACACACACACCAAGAATAGCTACCTTGATAAACACACACACACACACACACACACACACACACACACCAAGAATAGCTACCTTGATAAACACACTCCTACACACACACACACACACACCAAGAATAGCTACCTTGATAAACACACTCCTTCCTACCTATGCCACCTGAGCAAACTGACCTATATATAGAAGGTCTTACTGTGTAGCTAATGCAGCCCACCCTTCTGCCCTCTCATACTCACTACACAGGAGCACCACAGCCAAGAGAGATGACAGGAGAATGACTTGTCTCCAGGACATCTTTGTAGTGCACCTCCAGAGACCACAGGGCAGATGATAAGATGAGGTGTCTTAGAGCCCCTAGCACTGCTGAAGCTGCTGCCCAGTGAGTCCTCACGTCTGAGTCAGACAGACAGGCAAGAGAGAGAGAGAAACAGAAGGCAGGAAGCTGGGGTGCCACTGGAGGAGAGTGGGAGGGGTCCTGGCTGTGATTTCCATTGGCTGCTCCTGGCCAGAGCACTGGAGATGTTTTTGGCGCCTGGCAAAACCTCCACAGAAGTGGAGTTTGTAGTTGGTGGGGGCCCTGGCAGGGACAGGTTGGAAGTATCCTTTCCAATATCCATGCCCAAGGAGGTGCTTTGAAGAATCCTCAGGCTGAGTCAGGGTGGGGAGGCCAATGCATGTTTGAATGAGTACTTTGCATTTGCTCGAGGGAGGGTAGGACCCTGGTAACCATGGCTGAAACATATGGGGCCTGAGGAAGAGGGAATTACTCAGAGATCATTTGCGTTCAAATGTCAGACAAGGATGGCCCCTAATATCTGGACTATACCCTGATGTCTGGAGATGCTCACTGAGACACGTGGGCCATTCTGATGATACCTACAGGACTTCCTCTCTTGATCCATTGTTCCCTGGGATGATTACTGTCAAGCAAAACATGGAGCCCTTGGCCTAGAGATATAGCTCAGTGGTAGGGAGTTTTCCTGGCATGTGTGAGGTCCTAGGCTCAGTCCCCAGGACTGCAAATTTAATGAATTAGTTATAAACAGTTTTAAACCATGGAACTCTAGGTTTGCCAAGGTTGCAGAAGACAACAATAGGAAATAGTTATACATCTTTATAACTGGGCTGGGGAGATGGAGCATTTAAGAGTGCCTGCTGCTCTTACAGAGGACTGGAAGTGAACACAGTCTTCTGATCTCCAGGCGAATGACTATACTAGCACATAGTCCCAGGAGAGGAATGGGCCATAGGGCAGAGCCATTGTGACAGGAATCCTAGGTGAAACAGTAGATGTGGGAAACACCTGTGGCAGCTTTGACATCCCCAATCTACCCATGCCCATTGAATGACCATCCCATTCAACCGCAAACATTTACTGAGCACTGACTTTCTCCCAAGCCCTTTCACTAGTCACCAACTAGTCACTTTGAGGTAAACTTTACCACTTCCCCAAAGTCACTTATTCCCACTTTGGGGCTTTGTATATCCGTTGTCTATGTCAAAGGACTTAGAGAGTAACCCCATGCTGCTCTCTTAGAGCGAGAGATCGGAGCCTCTGAGCAGAGTGCAAGAGCCCTCTAATGAGAATTAGGTGTGAACCTCACATTTCTACGCTGTTGGCCTTAGATTTGTACCAACTATGCTGAGCTGGTCCAAGAAATGGCCCCTAGCCACTTCCCATGACCTCCCAGTTCCCTCAGAACTTTCTATCCCAAACCATTGGCACACGGCTTGTCATACTCTTCAGTCTTCACTCCTTCTATGCCAGGGCTGCCCACCAGGCTGGGTGCACAGCAGAGCTGGCTGACTCATGATGTTTCACCCTGTAGTATAACAATCCATGTCACCTCAAGAAAGGGTCACAACTCTAGCGACTGGAAAGGGAGCAAATGAGAAAAGGTCTGGATGTGAAACCAGAAGAATTAGTTTCATGCTTGTATATATTCCTGAAGGCATCACCACCACTGTACGAAAGAGACAGCCACACGCCTGCATTCATAGTGACACTATGAATGTGTCACAACAGCCAAGTTATGAAATCAGCCTAGTTGCCTGTCAACAGATGAATAGATAAAGAAGATGGCTTGGGGAGATGGCTCCGCTCATAAAATGTCTGCCATGCAAGCATGGGGATCTGAGTCTGGTTCCCCAGAGCTTGTGTAAAAAGGCAGGGGAGGGAGTGTCCAAGGCATGCAGAGACAGGCAGGTCACAGAAGCTCATGGGCCACCCAGCCTGGCAAAGCCAATGAGCTCAGGGAGACATTCGGTCTCAAAAAAATAAAGGTGGAGAGTAATCAAGGAAAGACACCTGATGTTAACCTCAGGCCTCCATAACATCGCTCTAACAAGTACCACACACACAGAGGGAGAGGGAGGGAGGGAGGAAGGGAGATACACACAATGGGGGTTTATTCAACTATAAGGAAAAATGAAACTTTATCATCTGCAGGAAAATGGATGGAACTGGAAATCACGTTGCATAAAACAAGCCAGACTCAGGCTAGGAGTGATGGCGCACACCTTTACCTAGCACTTGGGAGGCAGAGTCAGGTGGGTGTCTGTGAGTCTGAGGCTCATAGGTGGAACACAGATTGTACATACGATGTTATATAACGTGTATATTTCATGTAACATATAGCTTATATTGGAGGAAAGGAGGAACTATCGGGAGGTAGGAGGGGACAAGAGAAGGAAAGCAGGGATGAACATGATCAAAGAACATACATGTATGAAAAGTTCACATGAAATCATTGTGCAAAATAATGCACAATAATAATAATGATGATGATAATAATAATAATGATAAAGGCCTGGTTTGGATCTCCTAGGTACCATGTACTAGATTTGGCCAGTGACATGACATTTGCACTTTCTCTTTTTTCTGTTTTCTCCATCTCCATGAACGATCCCACCATCCATCCACCCAGTTATCCAAATCAGAAACTCAGAAGCCCCCTAAAGGCACCCCTCAACCTCTCCTGCCCTTAGCCTGCTAGTCACACACGCTAGTATTTATTCTTCTGAAGTCTATCCAAACGTTCTTTCTCCTTGCCATCGCTGCTGCTCCTGACCTCCTCAGACATCGTCTGTCATGGATGACCGCAGCAGCCTCCTCCCCGTCTCATCACTTCAGTCTCATCCCTTCATCCTGCACATCGTGGGGAGGGTGACCTTGAGTTGCCCTCTGGTCACTTGTCAGTGAATCATTATCATATGATGTCAATACTGGTGACAGATACTGGGAGCCTGCCAGGCCCCATTGCAAGGACCTCAGTGCTAATTCTCCTGTCAATCTGTACCACAGAGGAGGGGACTGAGGAACAGGGAGGTAAAGTAACTTGCTCAGGTCATAAAGCTCAGTAAAGCCAGAGATGGAACTGAGCCCAAGTAGCCTGGCCCTGAGGTTTGTGTGTCCAATTGTCAGCCTCTCCTCTTGTGTGTGTGTGTGTGTGTGTGTGTGTGTGTGTGTGTGTAAGTCAAACTTTTCTCCAAGCCCAAACAATGTTTATCTCTAGTCTCTCCACAAGCTTCTCTGTTCTGGGACCACTGGGGCACTTGCATGTCCTCAGGAGTGGTTGGTTCTGGCTCTGTGGCAATGCTTCCCATTCTGATAGGGCTCCATGTATCCCTGTTAGAGCCATGAGGTCTTTCTGAAGGAAGATATATATCACATTCATCCCTAACACAATAACCAGCTCAAACTAGTTGCTTCATAAATGTTTATTGAGTCAATCAAGGAAAA
Organism: Neotoma lepida; assembly: GCA_001675575.1. Classification (NCBI taxonomy): domain Eukaryota; kingdom Metazoa; phylum Chordata; class Mammalia; order Rodentia; family Cricetidae; genus Neotoma; species Neotoma lepida. The sequence continues at coordinate 229,431 of LZPO01055122.1, forward strand.
CATTCTTGTATGAGAATATGAAATAAAATATCCAGCTGGGCATGGTGGTGCATGCATTTAATCTCAGCACTCAGGAGGCAGAGGCAGGCAGATCTCTGTGAGTTCGAGGCCAGCCTGGTCTACAAGGAGAGTTCCAAACAACCATGGCTGTTGAACAGAGAAACCCTGTCTTGAAAAACAAAGAAGAAAAAAGAAAAGAAAACATCCATGAGCTCATTTCTAACATGTGTCCTCTGTTCTCAAGGGCTGTGGAAATCTTGACATTCAAGTTTCAAGCTTCTTGTTCTCAGCCTTCACTACCCTTTGTGTCCCTCATAACACACCGGCTCTTTGACTCCACACAGGAAGATTTTATTTGTGTGTATGTGCATATGTCTGTGTGAGTATATGCACAGGTATGTGTGGTGCCTGCAGAGTTCAGAATAGGCCATCAGATTCCTAAGAGCTGGAATTACAGACATTTAGAATTTTTGGTTTTAGTTTTGTTGAAACAATGTCTCACTATATAGCCTTGGCTGACCTGCAACTCGCTGTGTAGACCAAGCTGGCCTCAAATTCAAAGAGATCCACCTGCTTCTGACTCCTTAGTGCCGGAATTAAAGGTGTGTGCCACCACACCTGTAGATTACAGGCATTTGTGAGCTGCCCAGTGTTGGTGCTGGGATCTGAACTCCAGTCCTCATGGTTGAGCAGGAAATATTCTTAACCACTAAGCCATCTCTGCAGCCCCCATTGTGACAAGCTTTTTAAGATGGAATTTATAGGCCATATAATTCACCCACTTAAAGTGCACAACACAGCAGCTTTCAGCCTATTCACAAAATGGGGCAACCTTCACAATAATCAACTTCACTTTGGTTTTTTAAAAGGAACCCCTATATCATTAGTGGCCATTTCCCCATTTTCCTCAACTTCTTAGTCATGCTGTATGACAATGGATTTGCCCAGTTTAGACACTAGACATTTCTACTGAATAGAATCATACAACACATGGCCTTCTGTGCCTGGCTTTTTTCACTTGGCAAAATGTTTTCCAGGTTTACTCATGGTGTGGCATGAATTAGAAGTTCATTTCTTTTCATTGATGACTAATACTGAATAGGGTAGGGTGTGTTTGTCCGTTAGTTCAATACATTATTTCTACCATTTGCTCACTCTGAATAGTGCTACAGTGAACTTTTGTGTATGAATGCTTTTGCGGGCATATGCTTTCATTCCTCTTGGGGATGTCTGGATCCCAGGACAACTTTATGTTTAGTATTTTGAAGGACTCTCATATCTAAAGTTTTTATTTATTCATCTGCCTTATTCATCTGTCTCCTCTGGTACTTTGAGGTCTCTTTGAGGGGACTTTCCACCTGGCTCATGCCTACCATACCACCTGGCACAGCCTAGCTGCCTCATAAATGTTTATTGAATCACTCAGTGAAAGGGAACATTCATGTGCTCATCTCAATGGGCCGTTCATGAGAAGGAACTTGTACAGGGGCCTGAGCATCCACATGCACATGTTCCTGTGGATAAGGTCCTTCTCAAACAGCAAGAGTGAACTTGGGGTGTACTTAGGAAGGACTGCACAAAAGGCCATCAAGATGCCCTTAACATTCCCTCAGCTTAGCCAAACTTTAAACAAATCTCTTTCTGCCTTGAGGCCCCCAACTTACCTTTTCATGGAGCATTCACTTTAGAAGATAAATCCTCCCCGACTGAGTGGAGTGAGTCCAGGCCTCTCTGTGGGTAGCCGGAGGGCTCAGGCCCCTTATATGAAAGTGGCACCATACATGCATACAACTGATGCACATGTTCTATGAACCCCATTTTGCTTGTTTTTTGAAACATTGTCTTGCTATGTAGATCAAACTGTAGAACTCATGAAGTAGTCCAGGCTGACCTTGAACTCATAATCCCATAGTCTAAGCTTCCCAAATGCTGGGATTATGGGCCTGCATCATGATGCCTGGCTCCCATATACTTCAGGTCATCTCTAGATTACTTATAATCTTCAATATAATGTAAATGGTATATAAGTAATTGTTATGCTTTATTGGCAAGGGAATAGTTGGCTCAGTTCACCCACAATTTGTTATTATTTTATGTGTATGGGTGTTTTGCTGCAGGTACATTCCGGGCGTATAGTGCTAACAGAGGCCAGAAAAAGGCATCGGATTCCCTGGAACTGGAGTCACTGACAGTTGTGAGCAGACATGCAGATGCTAGAAATTGAACCAAGGTCCTCTGAAAGAGCAATCTTAACTGAGAGCCATCTTTCCAGCCCCCTACCGTGCACACACACACACACACACACACACACACACACACACACACACATACTTTTCTGAGACAGGGTCTCATTATGTACTTCTGGCTGGCTTGGAACTTACTATGTAGACCAGGGTAGTCTTGAACTCAGAGATCTGCCTGCCTCTGCCTCCTGTGTGCTGGGGTTGATGGAATGTAACATCACACTCAGTTCACCTGCAATTTTTTAAGATATATTTTTGAGAGGCTGGAGTGATAGCTCAGTGGTTAAGAGCACTTACTTCCACAGGACCTGGGTTTGATACCTAGCACCTATATAGACCTATATAGTGGCTCACAAATGTCTGTAACTCCAGTTCCAGGGGATTTGATCTCCTCTTCTGGATTCTTCAAGCCTCAAGCACAAATGTGGTGGTACACAAACTTACGTGCAGGAAAAACACTAATACACATAATATAAAATTTTTTGAAAGAAAATATATTTTTGAAGAAATTATAGACGTAACACTCTGGATTCAGAAGGCTAACTATACGTGTGACTTCCAGTTTCACAGGAATGTCATTAGAGGTCTCTGAGATCCATCTTTCTGCAACATAAACTTGGGAAGACCAAACACTCCTGTCCCCCAGTCTTGGTGAAAGGGTACGTGCCTAGCTTAGATTTAGGAAGGCTCCTCCCATCCAGCCCTTTGGTTTTGGTGCAAGCTGGTTCGGGCCCACTCACACATTACAACAGTCTTGAACTAAAATGGTTGGCTCCATTTTAGCTTTGACAATAGCATTGACTCAGTATTTCATCTGACCCTCTGAGTACATTGGGCATAGCTCATATGTCCTGTAGAAATGACCTTAGAGGAGTGTGTCCATGCAAGATAGATGCCTAAATGCCCTGGCCCACCTATAGTGTCACCTAGTATAAACATACAAAGTCTTGTCTGTTCTTAATGTCAACAATTCATGGTATACTTTCATTTTTCTTTATTCTTTTTTTCTTTAGACAGGGCCTCATGAGATAGCCCTGGCTGTCCTGGAACTCACTCCATAGACCAGGCTGGCCTCAGACTCACAGAGATCCACCTGCCTCTGCCCCCTGAGTGCTGGGATTAAAGGCATGTGTCACCACACCCAACCTCATTTTCCTTCATTCTTAATGGACTAATTATAACCTCCATTTAAAGAGGTGAAGTAGAGGTTGTATCACAAGAGAAATTTGTGATACTTGGAACCAAGGGGTTTCCAGAATGGAGCCCTGTCTGGGAAGAGATGACCATCTTTCCTCCATTCTCCAGCCATAGGAGTCATGGAAAGGAAGCATTTTAATACGAATGTGAATGCCTAATTATTAGACTTGAATTGTAATAAAGACAGGTTGTAATTTGTTTTAATCAGTTTATTTGAAGCCCTCCTGGAACTGTCTGTGTTGACACAGGTGGACATGGAACATGAGAACTCCGTGCATCAGGATATTTCTAAATCTGGCCTGGTGTCTTTTTCTGTGAGAGCCATCCATGTCCCTAAGTGCCGACCCACAGCATCATGGAGCATCTATATAGCACCTTTCCTCACAGAAGGGCCTCCTTTCATTTCTATTATTGTGATAAAATATCGTGACAGAAAGCAATTTAGGGGAGAAAGGTTTATCTAGTTTATAATTCCAGTTTAAAATCCATCATTTTAGGGAAGTCACAGTGCCAAGAGCCTGAAACAGCCAGTCACCTCAACAGTCAAGAGCAGAAAGAAATAAAGACANATGCTATTGCTCAGCTTGCTCTCTCTACTCTTATACAGTCCTGGGCCCCAAACCTGGTAATGGCACTGCTTATATTCAGATAAGGTCTTTCTGCGCCAGTGAAGGCAATTAAGATAATTACCCACAAACATGCCCACAGAACTACCTGACCAAGGTAATTACCCACATGCTGGGTGGTGATGGCACACACCTTTGATCCCAGCACTCGGAAGGCAGAGGCAGGAGAATCTGTGAGTTCAGGGACAGCCTGGTCTAGAGTGAGTTCCAGGATAGCCAAAACTACACAGAGAAACCCTGTCTCGAAACCCTCCTCCTCCAAACAAACAAACAAAGATAACCACCCACAAACATGCCCACAGGATAACCTGATCCAGATAGTCCCCCACTGAGACTGTCTTCCAGGTGACTCTAGGTTGTGTCAAGTTGACAATCAAACTATCACAGGACGTAAGCGCTATTATGGCTACACAGTTATTCAAATATCAAGATACTTCTTTGCCTGGCATGATAGCACACACCTGTAATTCCAGCTATTCATGGGAGGTTAGTGAAGGAGGCTCTGAAATCAGGGCCAGCTGGGCAACTTAACCAGACTCTGTCTCAAAGTAATTTAAAAGGGCTGAGGACAGCCCTGCAGTAGTGTATCTATCGGCATGCATAAGGCCCCATGATCAAGGTATGCTACCTCCACCCTCAATCTTGTCAGTTGAGCAAAAGCTACTTGCCTGAGTCCTGTCTTGGTGCCCTCAACTACAGTTTCTCAGGCCTCACTTCACCATAGCCCAGTACCTGAAGGGTGATGCTTGGCCCAGCCTTCCAGAAAACTGCTTGTATCCACAGAGAGGCTTGATTCTAGATGGTAAATTTTGTCCTTTGCCTGGGAAGTATTTTTAATTTTTCTCTGAATTCACAGAGTTGTCTTATTGCTCCCAAGTCTCCTGAACTTGTCCTTTATGTTTCCTATCTCTTCTTGAGTCTCATCCTGAAATTCTTCTCCCAGCCCCATCAACATCTCATCTCTTTACCAAGACTCACATGTAAGCAAGTTGAGAGCACCTTTATCCATGAAAATGCAAAACTGGAATCAAAATTAGGGGCAAGTTGAGAGCACCTTTATTCATGAAAATGCAAAACTGGAATCAAAATTAGGGGCCACGGAGCACGCTGTGCTATACCCACTTGAGAGCAGAACATGCATTTATTAGAAATGTTCCCTGTCTCTCCCTTACTCCATCTCGCTCTCCCTCCCACAGACACAGGCCTGCTTTCTGATCTCATGACAGAATTTCTGGGGACTAGACAGGAAAAAACTGTTGGTAGAGCTACAGAGTAGCACATAAATCAGGTCTGTGGGTAAGAAACCTAACTGCCTAACTGCCTGGCCCCTGGCCTTCCGGGAATCTGTGAATGTATGGCTTACGTTCTGAGCTTAGTCTGTGCTTCAGTAAGATCCAGCAAGAAGGAAGCCTGGGTCTGGCTGAGCCATGCCAAGGGAGGGAAGAAACACAGAAGCCACTCTTCTCCTCCTGGGCATGGCTTGAAGGCCAGCCTTGTGTAGAGGCTCTGTTTGGTGAGGTCATAGTGGACCCAGAGAAGCAAGGAGATTGGAAAATGGTGACCCTGACCCCTGATGACTTCTGATTCTTTCTCCTATTAGAGGTCAAAGGGCATCTTACTTGGAGAGTGTGCTCTGTAACTTCCCAGGTGATTCCCAACCACTTTCTTCTTTTCTCCCCAGCTTCCCCCAGGAAGCCCAGAGCCTGGCCTGTCAGTAGCTGCTTCTCTGCCCTGCCCATCACTCACTGCCCTTCTCCTTACCAGTCTTGCCCAAAAGATCAAGTGACAAGAACTTCAGGGCTTTGAAAACTTTTCAAATTATGATAATTCATCAGATTCCAGGTCTCAGTGTTCAGACATCTTGAAACCTTGGATAACCACTTCCTTGCTATACAGAAGTGAAAACAGAAATGAAGCCAAAACAAAACAGATTCTAAATGAAGGTCTTTAAATTTTTTATTATATTTATTTATTATTTGTGTATGTGCACACACACAGGTGTGTGGATGGGCAAGTGTGTGCCATAACTCAGGTGTGGGAAAGTCAGAAGACAATTTTGGGGAATCCATTCTCTGATTCCACAATATGGATTGACATCCACAGTTTTGTTTAATTATTATTATATTATTAATATTATTAATATAGTTAAATTATTATAAATACTTTTAGCCATAACATAGGTATTAAGTAAGCCATTTTAAGTAAAATGACTATGTTGTGAAACTAGTGGACCCCAAATACAGTAGTGAATTTAAAGCCACTACTAGCCATTTTTTAACATACAAGAACAGGATATATTTTAGCAGTTAGAAATTAGACATTGTTCCCTCTCAGTCCTTGAATTCTTACTGCAAGACTACTGCATGAAACTGCAAGTGTCAAGGCCCTAGGGTCTTTCTGTTCAGATTCTTCATACACACACACAGCAGATAATCCTGGAGGGATTTTACTTCCTTGATAAATGGGGCTCAGCACTCGCCGCTCTTATAGAAGACCAGGGTTCGGTTCCCATCACCTATGTGGCAGCTCATAACCATTTGTAACTCCAGTTCCAGAAGATCCTATGCCCACTTCTGGCTCCCTGGGCACTGCACACACACAGTACATGTCAACACACGCACATAAAATGCTGAATAAATAATAAATAAATAAATAAATAAATAAATAAATAAATAAATAAATCTCTTTTTAAGGCTTCAGAAATTTAAAAGGACTATGTTATCTCTTTTTTCCCTACTTATAATTATGGCAAAATGCACATAACATAAAATTTACCAGGATGGACTAGAGATCCAGTAAAAAGTAAAAGGAACCTGGCTTTTCTGTCACCACTGGGCATCCCTTTTGCCCACAGGGCCTCATTGTGTAGCCCTGACTGCCTAAAACTTACTATGCAGACCAACTTGGTCTCCAACTCAGAGATCTGCCCGCCCCCTCCCCGCCCCAGTCTCCCTTGTGCTGGGATTAAAGGCATGTGCTGCCACACCCAGCTGAACAGAATCTCCTTCTTGTCATGACGTGACAGGATTTTTCTTGACGCTCTCTGACCTCATGGCTGTCCTGTCGTCTGCTCTCTGGCACATCATACTCTGGCCATGCCCGTGAATTCTCCTTCTCCACATGCTTTGGTGAGCAACCTTCTCTAGAGAAAGCTTGAACAGTTTTGATGGTTTCTCCAAGCCCCTTCTGTGCAATGCCTCTTCCTTCACCTCCATCTTTCTTTCTTGGTGCTCCTCTCTCCTTCTTTCTCCTTGGTCACACTTTTCTTTGTCTTCTCCTCGCTTATACAGCCTGTCTCTCTCTCTGCACAAGATTTTATGGGGTTGCCCCAACCCCTTTTCCGAAAGACTCAGCTCTCTGAGCACAGGCCAGGCCTTATTCAGGTCTGTTTCTCCCAGGGGTCCCAACAGTGTGGAGATTAATGTGATGTTGGGTAGAAGCTGGAGAAGAAGGGAGGGCAGGGCTGTGGCCAGGTGAAGCAGAGGGAACCAGGCTGGCAGCTGGTGTGTGATATGTGCACACACAAACGAGGAAATGCATGAATGGGCGACTGTGAACAGCTCAAGTGTTAACTAGGTGAGTGAGTGGGGGCTTGTATAAGGCAAGTCTCCTGTGAGAGGAGGTATGAAAGGGAGCTTGTTCAGGGGACTGGGAACATCTTTGAGATGGTTGGCACTAAGTCTCTGAGACTGGTCAGAGGCATGACAGGAATGTANAAAAATGTTCCTGGTCCCTCACCATTTGGACAGTCTAAGACCATTTCCTCAGGCATGTCTCCAGTCACTGCCACTGAATACATGGCCACGTTCCCTGGCTTCGCCCCTTATGAAATCCTCATTTCAAAACCTTTCGTTATTTTTCTTCCCACTCAGAGGGCTGAGCTTTCCACATCCCTTTCAAGGAACAAGAATTTAACAAGATAAACAGTCCCAATAACAAGCAGGTCACCACACTTTGTATGTGGCCCAGGTGTTCCTGAAAAATAAATTATGACTTTTCTGTTTTGCAGTTTTAAAAAATATTTTATTAGCATATATTAATTTTACATAGTAATATATTTCAATATGCTATTTTCATATATTTACCTTATGCATTTCTTTTTTTTTTCAAGACAGAGTTTCTCTGGCCCTGGCTGTCCTGGAACTCTCTCTGTAGACCAGGCTAGCCTCAAACTCAGTGATCCACCTGCCTCTGCCTCTTGAGTGCTGGCATCAAAGGAATACACCACCACCACCTGGTTCCTAATGCATTTCAATTGTATTCACTCCTGTTAACCCTCTCTCGTCTCACTGACAATTTGGCTTTGTACTCATTCTTGGAATTACCTGAGGCACTGAAAGACCCTTGGGTACTTAAGGGTGTGTGGCTTTGAAGGCTCCCTTACAATATGGGACTCCCCTCCCAGTGGCTCAAGCAAAGTTGTAAATGGAGTTGTTACTGGTGCAGGACGGCTGTATACATTTTCATTCAGAAGGTCAGGTATTGTGCTTAGTCAGGGTCCCATACACTGTGTAGCCGAGGATGGCCTTGAATTTCTGTTCCTCTTGTCTCTGACTCCCAAGTGCTCAGATTACTGATGTGTGTAGCCACATTCAGTTTTATGCAGTGCTGAGATCAAACCCAGGATATTATGCACGCTAAGTAAATGTTCTACCTACTGAGCTACATTCCTAGTCCCTGCTTTGGACTTTTTATTTTTTGTTTTATTATTTTTAAATTTTTATTTATTTATATTTTATGTATGAGTGCTATTCATGTATGCCTGCATGCCAGAAGAGGGCATCATATCCTGTTATAGATGGTTGTGAGCCACCATGTAGTTGCTAAGAATTGAACTCAGGACCCCTGGAAGAGCAGCCAGTGCTCTGAACCCCTGAGCCATCTCTCCAGCCCCTTGTTTGATTGAATTTTAGATATAGGGTCTTGTCATGTGGCATAGTCTAGTCTTGAGCCTGGTGCTCCTCTGGTTTCAACCTCTCAAATGCTGGCATCACAGATGTACACTATCATACCTGGCATGACCTCCGTTTTAAAGATATTTACCAAAAGTCCTCTGAATGGGTTGCTCAACAGAGAATAAAAATGGGAAAGAAAAATACCCAACATTCTTACCTTATGTTTAATGCCCAAAAACCACCTCATGAGCCTCATGAGGCCCTGTCTTAGTTCCGGTTTCTATTGCTTGAATCATCTACCCAGAAGTGTTTCTTCAATCACTCTCCACCTTATGTTTTTGAGACAGGGTCTGTCACTGAACCTGGAGCTCACTCAGCTAGGCTGGCTGGGCAGCAAGCCCCAGGGATCAGTGAGTCTCTACCTCCTTGACATTGGGATTAAAGGCACGTGGCGCTGTGCTCGCTCGCTCTCTCTCTTCTCCCTATCTTTTTGAGACAGGATTTCTCTGTGTAACAGCTCTGGCTGTCCTGGAACTTGCTTTTGTAGACCAGGCTGGCCTCAAACTCACAGAGATCCACCTGCCTCTGCCTCCTGAGTGTTGGGATTACAGGAGTGCACCACCACTGCCTGGCTATGCTTTTCTAATTGAATTTAGGTCTTGGTGATTGCACAGCAAGCTCTTAACCAACTGAGCCATCTCTTGAGGCCTGGATCAGTGTTTTTAGAGAGACATGTTATCTAATAATCAGAGTGTCCTGGGCACACTCTGAAACAGAAGCTATTCCCGCTGACATTTTAGATACAGTGATGAAAAAAGGAACAAACAGACATTTTTAAATGATGTATTGTTGGGAGTCTTGACTCCTTTTCCTAGTTGGCAACATTCCTAGTGAGCTGATAAACATGACAGCCCAGAGGCTAACAATCCCAGGAAGCTCAGAGGCTCCCATGGCTGTTTCAAAGCTCCAAAAGGTATGCCATGTCCTGAATTATGTCCTTGAAAATTACTCACTCCCATGTCCCTAGAACCTTACTGCATTCAGACATATGTGGTGATATTTTATCTGTGCTCCCCAATAAAATTTATCTGAGGATCAGAGGAAAAACAGGGCTGCCAGCCACTAGTAGTAAAACAATAGTCTTGCAAGTTAGCACACGCCCTTAATCCATTCGGTTCTCGGTGACTCCAAGGTCACATGGAGAACTAGCAGTAGGAGGTGGTGGCACACGCCTTTAATCCCAGCATCAACCTTAGAGTTCTGAAGATCCATGCAGACAAGACAGGAAGTGATGTAGCTTGGTGAGGATAGGAAATGAGTTAGCAGATGGACAGGCATAAAAAGCCAGGTTAGACCGGAAGTCACTCTCTTCTCTTCGCTTCGCTCCTTGGAAGTAGAGGCAGCGTTGGTGAGGTGAGGCTAGTGGTGGCTTGCTCCTAATTCCTCTGATCTCTGTCAGATTTCTTGTTCTGTGTGTTTACTAATAAGACTGGTTAGAAGTTCGTCTTACAGACATAGATTTTGTTTGTTTGTTTGTTTTTTTCGAGACAGGGTTTCTCTGTGTAGCTTTGGCACCTTTCCTGGAACTCACTCGGTAGCCCAGGCTGGCCTTGAACTCACGAGATCCACCTGCCTCTGCCTCCCGAGTGCTGGGATTAAAGGCATGCGCCACCACTGCCTGGCCAGACATAGACTTTTAAAGAGTCTGTAGTCCAGCTAGGCAATGGTGGCGCACGCCTTTAATCCCAGCACTCGGGAGGCAGAGGCGTATCTCTATGAGTTTGAGGCCAGCCTGGTCTACAGAGTAAGTTCCAGGACAGCCAGGGCTACATAGAGAAACCTGATCTTGAAAAACAAACAAACAAACAAACAAACAAAAAAAAAACAAGAGTTTGTAGTCCATGCATTATAGCATATACCTCCTACCATCTGGGAGATAGAGGCAGAGGGTGTGATTTATTAATCGGCGCAATGTTATTTATTAAGCGGCGCTGTTTACCATGCGAGAGAAGCCACGAGGCACAACAAAATCCACTGTAAGAGTTTATTAAGAGAAGGGAATGGAAGGGGTATGCATANGCCTATAGAATGACTATGCAGGTAGAGAGAGAAGGAATAGGTAGAACTCACTTTTAGGAATAGGGGGAACCCACTTTTATAGGTTCCCTACACACACACACACACACACACACACATGCACATATGGGCTTATGTAGCTAGGCCACGCATGTGAATAGATTATATGACCACGATGTGTGCAGATTATGTGATCATGCAGCGCACAGATTACGTAGGGCATAAGGCCCTAGGATGACTAAGCATCTTGCCTGGCTGCTGAACAGCGCACGTGAGATCATGTAGCTGATGGAGTGGCTAGGAATTCTAACAGAGGGAATCTCTGCAAGTTCAAGGCCAACTTGATCTAAATAGCAAGTCTGGGCCAGCCAGGGTTATACAAAGAGATCCTGTCTCAATAGTAATAATAATAATAATAATAATAATAATAATAATAATAATAATAATAATAATAGAAGCATGATCCTAATTAGTCTTATTAATAAACACCAGGAGTCAAATATCAGGTTAATAACCTGAAAGAGCAGAGTAACAAAGGTGCAGCCACTAGTGACTTCTTACTCTCTGGATCCTCAGACCAAAAGGAGCCGAGATCCTGTCTCCACTTCCCAAATACTGAGATCAAAGGCATGAACTTTCAAGTGCTAGGATTAAAGGTGTGAGCCACCAACACCCAGCCTCTATGGTTAACTAGTGGCTAGCTCTACCCTCTGATCTCCAGGTAAGCTTTATTTGTCAGAACACAAACAAAATATCACAGAACAAATATCAACAATAACAACAACAAAGAGCTTGTTGAGGTAAATAAAGCCCCAACCGGATATGACTGTGCTCTCATAAGGAGAGGAAATGCTGACACAGACACACAGGTGTTGGTCACCAGGGAGTGGCACTATTAGGAGATTTGGCTTTGTTGGATTAGATGTGATCTTGTTGAAGGAAGTTGTGTCACTGGGGGGTGGGCTTTGAAGTTTCAAATGTGCAAGCCAGACCCAATGTCTTTCTTTCTCTTCCTGTTGCCTGTGGATCCTGATGTAGGACTCGAAGCTCCTTCTCCAGCACCGTGTCTGCCTGCATGCCACCATGTTTCCTGTCATGATGATGATAATGGACTAAACCCCTGAACCTGTAAGCCAGCCCCAATTAAATGTTTTCCTTTATAAGAGTTGCTGTGGTCATGATGTCTCTTCACAGCAATAGAACACTGACTAAGACAGAGGCTCTACCTCTTAAAGGCCCCCTCCTGCCCCAAACAGTCCCATTAGCTGGAGACCAAGTGTCCAAATAAGGTGCACCTACAGGGATCACATCACACTGAAACCACAACAAAAACCTCACAAGGAACTAGTCAACACCGCAAGCTCAGACTTCCTGCCTTAAGAACTGAGAAGACAAATGTGTAGTTTAAGCCTCTCTTACTTGTAGTCATTTGTTAGGGAAGGCACAGAAAACTGGTCCATGTGTAAGTCAGGAACTTGGCTCTTGGACATCATAGTTTTTCACCACACACAACAGTAAGAAATCCACTCTATACCAAGATCTAAAATATGCATGCACGTTTAAAACACCTGGCCCTCATCTCTGTGGGGCTCTCTGGCCTTTTCTTGTCCATTTAAAAACTTTTATTCACAAAGTTGTGGTCCACTCTAGACTGTATTACCACAGCTTGGTCCCAGAAGTTAAGCTAATTCCAGGTGACCAGAGTGTGTCACTAGGAAGCTAAGATACAATATCTGAGAGGGGGTTGAGAGAGTGGCATCTGCTCAGGGAAGACTCACTGGCCCTTAGAGCAGCCTGTGTGCTTCCCTTCAGCATGCTCACAATGGCGTTCCGTACAGACCAACTATGAAGCTCAGCTGTGGGGCTGAATGTCCTCTGAGTATGCAGTGGACAGTGCCATGTTTGGCAGTCCTCTTCCTCTTGTCAATGTGGCCTTGCTCTGGGCCAGTCTTTGTTCCACTATGATGTATGGTCTTGAGAGAGATGATGGCATCTTGGATCACAGAAATGAGAGAATTGGGCTTGTCTGTAACCCAGTTGGTAGAGTGTTTATCTAGTATTCAAGAAGCCCTGGGTTCGATCCCCAGCACCACATAAACCAAGCATAGCAGTATGCAGCTGCAATCCCAGCACTGGAGAGGGGAGACTGGAGGAGCACAAGTTCAAGGTCATAACAAGTTTGAGGCTGGCCTAGGATATATGAGAACTTGTCTTAAAAGGAAAAAAGAAAGGACCTCCCCTCACCACCTCCCCAACTCTTCAGCAATCTGGAGGCTTATGTGGCTCACAACCAGTAGAACTTATCCCTAGGGCTTGACTCTAAAGCCAGGAACCCAGGTGTGGGATAGGGAGTGGCCATCATATCCATACCCCCAGCCGCCAACTCACTCTGTCCCTGTTTTGGCCTCCTGTATGACATCCTTGTGCCCCTGACAGCCTGCCCTCACGTTTTTTCTCATGGTCAAGGTCAGTTTCTGTTGTTCTGTTGGATCCAGTTGGAACTGAGGAGTGTCTGGTCATCTTCCAGCACACCGCAGAGCAGTGTCCTTTATCGGTTCCAAGTGACACTTCAGAGACCCCAGGGATGAGCCTTTTTGATTTGTATGCATTAATTGTACAAAATAGTAGATTTGGCCAGGTGTAGTGGCGCACACCTTTAATCCCAGCACTTGAGAGGCAGAGGCAGGCAGATCTCTGTGAGTTCAAGGCCAGCCTGGTCTACAAATCAAGTTCCAGAACAGCCAGGGCTCTGTTATACAGAGAAACCCCATCTTGAAAAAAAAATAAATAAATAAAAAATAAAAATAAACAATAGGTTTGATTATGCATTTTCAGGCATGTATATAATATACTTTGATCTTATTCACACACCTTCATTATCCTCTGTCCCCCCTCTGACTGCACCCCCTCTAGGGTATGATTTTTAAATGCTATGCCAATTTAACCTGGATTAAAAATTGACCACATTGGGGATGGGAGGAAGAGCCACAGTGTTCTACACATGGGTAGGTAGACTGTTTTCAGGGATAGAGAAGATGACGCCAGCCCAGCCTTCCCAGGGACCCTGAAGAAGTGGCAGCCCCAGAAGCACCGTTGGTGGTGGGGTGCATCTTGCCAGGATACAGAGTACTCATTTGCTTACTGAATTTGTACTTTCATTAGAACTGAATGGGCAAACTATAGCCTGCGGACAAATCTGACAGACTGGCTGTTTTTGCAAATAGTGTCCTTGTTCCTGACCATACTCCTTTAGTTATGTTGTCTCTGGCCACCTACCTGCTCCAGTGGCAGAGCTGAGTCACAGAAGCAGAGATGCCCGGGCAGCAAAGCTGAGAATACTGACTCTATGGCTCTTGAGAGTTACAGATGTAAGCTAGGCAGTGGTGGTGCACGCCTTTAATCCCAGCATTTGGAGGCAGAGGCAGATGGATCTTTGTGAGTTCAAGGCCAGCCTGGTCTACAAAGTGAGTTCCAGGACAGCCAGGGCTGTTACACAGAGAAACTCTGTCTTAAAA
>LZPO01055122.1:277134-290451 GCA_001675575.1 Neotoma lepida
ACTCTCACCATATTGGCCTGGTTGACCTGGAACTTTCTATGTAAGCCAAGCTGGGCTTGAACTCACAGAGATCCTCCTGCCTCTGCCTCCTAAGTGTGCCACCATACCCAACTAAAAGTAGAATTTCTAACCTTGCTCCACAAAAGATGCCACCCCTCCTGCAAAGTGTATTCACATCACAGACCCCAGGAAAGGGCATATTTGTGCTTAGAGGGGGTCTTCACAGATGTCATCAAGGAGCTTAAGGTAAGCTGTTATGGTTTTGATANAGAATGTCACAGGCTTGTGGTATTTTGTTTGTTTGTTTGTTTGTTTTTAAAGATTTATTTATTATGTATACAGAAGAGGGCGCCAGATCTCATTACAGATGGTTGTGAGCCACCATGTGGTTGCTGGGAATTGAACTCAGGACCTTTGGAAGAACAGTCAGTGCTCTTAACCTCTGAGCCATCTATCTCTCCAGCCCTGTTTGTTTGTTTTTTATTTAATCTTTATTTTTTACTTTTTATGTGTATGAGTGTTTTGCCTTCACGTATATCTGTGCACTGTTGTTTTTAAACTAAATCTCAATCTTACAATTTTACCAATAAAGACTCAGGAGTCAGATACTGGGGTAAAAAACCTGCTAGCTCAGAGAGGCTGAGGAGTAACCAGCTGACCTTCCTCCTTAGCTGATGTCCCCGAAAGAGAGCTTCTCTTTCACTGTCCCAAACCAAAAAGGCTACTAGACTCAAAGTCCCTCTTCACTACTTCCTATGCATTTCTCTATTTTCCCTCTTAACTGATTCCCTGTCAACTAGTTGCTGGCTCTGCCTCTTGACCCTAGGTTGATTTTATTTAATTAATGCAATCTTGGGGTTCACAGTGTGATCAAATATCCCACAACAGTGCACCATATGCTTTGTGCACTCAGAGGCCAGAAGAAGGCGTGGGAATCCTCTGGAACCGAAGTTACAGTTGCCGTGTAGGTGCTGGGAATTGAACCTGGGTTCTCTAAAACAGCAGTCAGTGCTCTTAACCGCTGACCAATCTCTCTACCTCTACCCCTTTTGAGACAAGTGCTGTGGAATAACGCTCTTGTACACTGTAAAGATTTGTCACTTGAATTGGTTTAATAAAACACTGATTGGCCAGTAGCCAAGCAGGAAGTATAGGGGGGTGACCAAACTAAGAACGCTGGGAAGAAGAAGGGCAGAGTCAGGAGTTGCCAGCTAGAGGCAAAGGAAGCAAGATGAGAATGTCATACTGAGAAAAGGTACCAAGACACGAGGCTAAACATAGATAAGAATTATGGGTTAATTTAAGTGTAAGAGCTAGTTAGTAATAAGCCTGAGCTACCGGCTGAGCATTTAGAAGTAATATTAAGCCTCTGAATCAATTATTTGGGAAGCAGCTGCTGGGTATTTTGGAGTTGTTGGCGAGACAGAGAANCCCACCTATACACAAGATCTTCATATAGCTCAGGCTGGTCTTGAACTCACTATGAAGTTCAGGATGACCTTGACCTCCTGATTTTCCTGTTTCTACCTCCCAAATCCTGAGGTAACAGCATGTACCATCATATCCAGCTTCAGACTCATGTTTTTAATGCTTCATATCCACTATATTGAAGTCACTATATTGATAGGCTGTGGAAATAGGTGGTGAGGNCTTGTTTGGGGAAGTAGGTCACTGGGGGTGAGCCATTGGAAAGTATACTATCCCTGCTGTCTTCCTGTCCTGCTATCTACTTCTGGTCTGCCAAGAAGTGAAGAACATCCCCACCACNGGCTGCTACTGCTACGATACTCTGCTTAAGTGCAGGAGACCAAGCAGCCACAGGAGCCAGTATGAGCAATGTAAAAGTAAGGACACATTCGCCCTGGACCCTTTGCATGGGCTACCCTTTGCTACTGCGTGGGCTCTAACCTCAACAAAAAAATCTCCCTGAAGTGACCCTGACACACCCTCTGTCCCACTCCCATCTTTTCTTTTAGAACAGATTTATTTTTTTTCATTTTCTGGTATGTGTGTATACCTGTGTGATGGCATGCTTGTGAGAACTGGTGTCCACGGAGANTACAGGTGTCAGATTCCCTAAAAATCCAGTTACAGGTGGCTGGGAGCCACCTAAAGTGGATGCTGGAAACTGAACTCAGGTTCTCTACAAGAGCAGTGCACGTTCTTAACCACTGAGCCATCTCTCCAGCCTCAATCCACCCATCTTAANGACAGCCACTGATGTACAGCAGTTTGAAGCAAAGAAAGAATATAGGGATGGGAGGGGGTGATAGACACACTCACACTTTACATTTATTTCCTCTTGTGTAGACTTGAATCACAGTTTCAGCTTCTNTCCCATAAAAACCTGTCTTCTAAGAATAATTTAGGAAAAGCTAGATAGTGACAGTCCTGCATGTTGTGGCTAGAAGACAATCACCCTATAAATCATTAAGGGACAAAGAGAAACAAACTCATTTTCTCCAAACCTGAGTCTGACGTCAGCTATAATGAAGCCATGTCTGCAGAATGAGAAGACAGGAGCACAAAGAGATTTTTAATCTTTCAGCCTAAACTAGAAACTAAAAGATACGTATGTATGAATCTGGGAGAAGATGAAAGAATAACACTGTCACTTATGGGATTATTTGGATTGAGACAGACCAAGAAAACCAGGGTGAATTACTGAGCATGCAATGAAGCTAAGTCAGCCGGCACAAAGCTTTTCATAATTACCGAGTGTCTTGTACGGCCTGAGTTGTTTGGAGAACACAAGGGAGGATGGAGGGGACAGAGCACTGTTAGCAGTGGGCTCTCAAACCAGTGGCAGAAAAGAATGTGTGCTGGACCTAACTAACAATAAAATCTGAACGGTGAGAGTGTACAAGAGGCAGGAGGCTGCAGTCGGAAGGCCTGCTATAATTCTGGCAAGGCTTTTTGTTTCTTTGGCTCGAATTAATTAGCTTTTTTTTTTTGTGGTATCAGGGATCAATAAAACCCAGGGCCTCATGCACACTAGGTTGTACTCTTAAGCTACCCACTCCAACACCTATTGTGCTCCTAAGGTGCCTATAAATGCAAGAAGAAAGGGCCTGCTAGTGTCCCTGGAAAAATCTCTTATCCTCATGGCCNGCCGTGTGTGCTTTCTTCTTGGGGTTGACCACATTAACTTGCATTGTTCATTATTATATATAAATGCAGATGTACCTGGGAATGCAGATG
Source organism: Neotoma lepida (assembly GCA_001675575.1). Lineage (NCBI taxonomy): Eukaryota > Metazoa > Chordata > Mammalia > Rodentia > Cricetidae > Neotoma > Neotoma lepida. The sequence continues at coordinate 280,336 of LZPO01055122.1, forward strand.
CAAAGCTGTAAGCTCGGCATTCAAGAGGCTGCTCTACAGAGTGAGTTCCAGGACCACACAGAGAAACCCTGTCTTGAAAAACAAACAACAAAACAAAAACAATGAGATAAACAAAAAGAAACAAACAAAAAACAAAAAGAAAACAAAGNAGGAGGAGGGGCTGAAGAGATGGCTCAGTGGTTAAGGGCACTGGTTGTTCTTCCAGAGGTCTTGAGTTCAATTCTCAGCAACCACATGATGGCTCACAACCACCCTTAATGAGATCTGGTGCCCTCTTCTGGCATGCAGGGACACATGCAGGCAGAATACTGTATACATAATAAATAAATTAATTAATTAAAAAAAAGGAAAGAAAATAATACATCCCAAAAATGAGAAGCCAATGCAGAAGGGCAGCCTCCACCTCAGTGAAAACTTGTCTCTAAATAAATAAATAAATAGTAAAAAATAAAGAAAGGCAGGATTCTGTCCAGAAATGGATGCAGTATCTTCTTGTGTTGAAAACACCAGGTCCTTACCAAGAATTCTAACGGACATATTCCTTGTAGCTTGGTCCTACAGGAATCACCTCTTACAGCACACAGTCCCTAGCAAACCAGTTTATTTAAGCTGCATGCTATAAACTCAACTGTGTGTCTCTCTTAAGTATGAGCTGCTTGATAATGGACTCCGATGGACATAACTCTGCAGTCCAAATAGCAGATGGAAAGGTTTGGAAAGTGTGAGACCCATGTCACCCTAATCAGCAGTAAGCACCTGACAGCAGCCAAGGTGTCACGATGTTGTCTGGGTCTTGGTTCCAGNTAGGTAAGTCACAGGAATTAGACTTCCAGATACCAGTCTGGACTCGCAGTAGTTCTGATGCATAAAACTACAGAAGAGTGCAGCATCAGCATTGAGTTCCCCAGCTGAAGCACCAACGTGGTGGTGGATGTGGTTTGAATGTAACACGTCCCCCCCAGGCTAATGTGTTTGAACACCTGGTCTCCGGCTGCTGGTAGACCCCAGGAAGCTGNGGAGTGCTTGGCCAACAACCATGTTCAATGAATGCTTTGCCTAAACGTCAAGTCAGCATTCTGCCCACGAGAGGCTAGGAACAACTTTTTTTTAAAAACAAACTTCAAAAAAAATTTAAAATCTTATTATTTTTAATTGTGTGTATGTCCAGTCTAAAAGGATTAGGAAAATAGCAAGGAATGATCAGACCAAGTCAGGACCAAACTTCAGCAGGACAAACATTAAACCCAGTAAGCAGCTCCATGGTCCAGCCCTGGAGCATGTGCAGTCATGTTGGAAGCTCCAAAGGCTTGAAGAGTCCAAAGCCTACAGCCTTGCTGGTAGCAGCCCACATGGCCCTTTCCCAGGTTGGCTCTACTCCCTGCTTGTGGCTTGGTGTCTCCACTGAAGCTTCATTCCATCTCACAGCTTTATACATCACACTTGGGAGCTGCAGAAGATGAAGGAAATGAATTTTACAACTTTCTAAACTGCCCAGGTAATTGTATTATCCTAACATTGGAGAAATATGCATTTCTGATTTTATTTTACTGTTNACTGTACTACAAAAACTAGCATTTAGTAAACAGAAACATGAAGGTTCGAACTATTGTAGTTTTATTTCTCAAAGTGGACCCAAACCCAGGAATATATCCTAGATATCAAATTTTATATAATTTTGTTTTAAAACTATACAAAATGTACCTGGATGATAAACACANCCTATATATTTCCATGTACATGTATTTTTATTCCTGAAACACAATAATGGAAGCTACATCAGCCTTTTCCATANTCACATTATGATTACAGGAAGCATAGTGAATTTTATTTTTGTTTTCTTTCACAAAAGTTTGGTTTTTGCTAGTACTGTGGGCTAAACCCCAGGCCTTGTGCATGCTAGGCAAGTACTCTACCACTGAGCTACACTCCCAAGCTTTTTTTTTTTCCTTTCTTCCTTTGTGCTGGAGAGCAGAGCAGGGCCTCGTTAGGTTGCCCAGGCTGACTTTGAACTTGTGGTCCTCTTGTGTCAGCCTCCTGAGTATATGGGATTACAGCCTCATGTTATCAGGCTCAGTTCCACTGAGTTTGATGGGCTTNATTACATGCCTTTCTCCTGGGCATTAAACTCCCTTTCAAGGCAGCATGACCTAGCAAGGACAATCCACAGTGTTGATATTTGAGGACTGTCAAGTATAGGAAACCTTACAGAGAAGAGACAAGACCTATGTACCCCATACTCACTAAGCAAACCGCAATCACTCTCAAGTACAGCAAGGTTGACTTCGGGGTTCGTGACCGTGCCTAGACACTCAGAAGGGCTGCCCAACTTAACTGATTCAGGGCTGGTTTCATCCACCCACTCCTACTCTCATTCAAGACAGGATTTACACAAAGGCAAAACAGTGCTTGTGCTCCACTCTTGACATGATTCTGGATTTTCACTGTGGTCCCTGGTTGTTTCATGATTGTGACTCTTATGTGGATTCCTAATGAGAAAGGAACGCATGAATGTTGGGAGCAGAGATTGCTGTGACTGCCTGATCAATGTGGAAATGAGCAGCTCAAGTGGGGTGTGTGCACACGAACGCTTATCATCAGGTCTCTCAAACACCTATGCCTGTGCTAATCACCTCTAAAAACACAATAGTATAGCTATTGTTTCTGTCTCTACAGAGGAAGACAAAGATGAGGAGCTCTGACATTTAAAATATTTTAGATTGTATTTATTGTTAAGTGTATGAGTGCACAGGCCACGGTGTGCATGTAGGGGTCAGTTTTCCTTCTACATGGGTTCCAGGGATGGAACTCATGTCATCAGGCTTGTGAGCCAAGCACTTTGTACCCACTGAGCCATCTTACCAGCTCAAGAAAGGACACTTTTAAAGGCAATGCTGAATTTAGACTGCAAGCGTGTCACTCACACACCTATATAATCAGAACAATCAAAACACTTCCATGTAATTCATTACGTCATACAGAACTTCTAAGACTAAGATATTTCAAAATACTGAGCCAAAAAGAACAAGCTATTGTTTAAACTTTTTTCTTAGAAACAATTAGTTTCAACCCAGCCTGTGAAAATATTCAGCTACACTTTTTTGATATTCCTTTGCAAAAACTCTGGCTATATGGAGGAATTAACTCCAGTAGGATCCAGCTTCTCCAGGTATAACCAGTATTCCTACTTGTCCTACCCAACTATTTGGGGTGCAACATTCATCATAGAACATTCATCATAGAACACAGATTTCCAAGATGAACACCATCTAGTGTGAAGTTTTAGATTGGTACCAGAAATCAAATAGTGACTGTTCGATAAATTTAAGAATTCCACAAAGACTTTGCCAAACTGAACCCAGTGACAGATATTTCAGTCCAAGAACTTTATAGTCACACACACACACACACACACACACACACACACACACACACAGAGGTCAGGCATGGAAAATAGAATAGCTAAGACTAAAAAGAGCCCTCGGAGCCCCACTTTCTACACCAGCCCTCACCATTCCTTTTGAGATTAGTGGGTCTCAAGCTTTCATGTACAAAACCCTAAAGGGTTCTTGAAGACAGATTACCTGTCATGGGTCTGGGGAAAGGGCAAGAATGTCTCCTGACAATGCCTGGGAGATTCCAAAGCACTCTGAGCACTCTGAAACACAAGTGCTTTTCTTGGTTCACGAATCCATGGACCTCTTAAGTCCCCAGCATTTTCTTTTTATATGAATCTTTAACAACGATTTGCTCAGGGTATTAACCATCTAACTTCGTCTCAACAGGCTTGCCACCAAGAAAAGTACCAGCTCTGGAGACAGACCATACATAGAATTAACTTCAATTTCACCTATGTAAGAAAGCAAAACAGAAGCCAGCCCAACAGTATGTTTTCTGCACTCAGAGGATTCCAACACATTTTATTTTGCAGACCACTGGTGCGTACTTTTGAGGACCAACATTGTATAGATTCCTATAAAGTGTCCAATTAGTGTCCTTTTGTGACAGCTTCTGCTGCTCGGGGCCACACTTGGTGGCTTCAGTTCCAGCTCTAGGTGGATACAGGAGGTCCCATGGCTCCTGAAGGACACAACGCTGCGGCCTCTTCCTTTCAGGGAATTCCATTTGCCCAGTGGCAGGTTCCTGGTTTTCTGTGTTGAGGAGTGAGGATGGGTGAGTTTACATAGTGCAGCTTTGGGACCTGTTAGCAGGAAGCATTGTGAGACCTGAAGAGCTGGTGCTTTTCTCTACTGAAGACAGGTGCTTGAGGACCCTGTGCCCTTGTGCTTAACGATGGGAATCCCCAGCTGCTTCATAGTTAAAAGATAAGGAAGCCCCTGTTTTTAAGAAACACAGACAACACCTTTGTAGATTGCCTATTTGTTCTAGAACTACAAAATTTAATTCAAGAAAATATAGGTCCCATGAAAGACTTAAAAGTTTTATAAAACTAAAATCTAGTTTCCCCCAATAAATTGTACTTTAGGCAAAACCCTCCCAAATGCTTCTGAAATAATACTAAAAAGGGCATCTGATTATACAAGAGCAATTAAAAAAATTAAATATTTATTTGAATAACAACTTTTAAGTTTGAGCTGCAATGTTGGCAATGCAGGTTTTTAACACAGATCACAAAATGCGTGCACAAGAAAGTATGGGCGCGGAGACAAAATGATGCTAAGAATTAGGCTAAAGAGCTGCTGATTTTAAACAAGAGGCCTGAAATCACTATACAAAATATAAAATGTATTAAACGCTACCATCCACAGAACAGTCTTTATTATTGATTATATTTAAAAATTATTTGCGAAGTAAATTAGATATTGAATTATAAATGAGTATTATACATGAACCCCCTATCAGAAGGCAATTCCTTGTCACACTATAGAACATCTAATTACATTGCAAAAAGTATCCTTTTTCCTATTGGTAAAGAACCATTAATGGTATCACTGCAAGTATCAGGAAAGCTTTAAAAAAGGAAAAAAAAGAACATTTCTTTTTTTTTATTCTAAGTGCTTTCCATGCAGAGTAAACCTTACTGAACTGAGTCTGCGTGAGCTACTGGAGAATGGCCTGGGTCGAAGAAATGCCCTCGAGTTGTTAGACTCAGCTTTACCATAAAAGACTCAAAGGAATCATGCAACCCTCTGACTCGTGGGAGACCATCATGTCACTTACCAATTCTGCCTTTCTAGAATGTCAACCGAGACATTGAAATAGAAAAGAAGACATGGACTGCCAGGTGCCACTGCTCTCAGTATGTCTGGGGTGGGAAGCACCTTTAAAAGCGCCTATGCGGCAAGAGATACGCATCTAAAGATTCAAAATGAATCAACAGTATTGGATAACAATATCATTCTCAACTCAGAAGCTGCCTCGAGGTTGGGTGCATCTTCAGTTAATGTAACAGGAAAAGAAGGCCATGGATTTCATTTTACTAATTGCATCCACTCACAAATCGACCTAGGGTCACCAGATGTGGAGACACAATGAGATTTGTGTTGTTCTTAGTCTTTAATTGAAGTGATGATAAAAGAAATAGATCTATTTAAAAACAAAATCCAATAGCTAGCTCTGTCTAGATTAGGAGGTGGCACCAGGTGTGGGATTCACGTTTTGCGTGGCTACTTGAGGTGCGACTTCAATAATCCGAGGTTTATCGATGATTCTGGCTGTGCGGTTGCCCTTCTCTACAATCCCAATAATCCATGCTTGGTGGCCTTCGCCATATTTGGGGGACTTTATCTCTGCACAGAACCGAGCTGCTTGCTCACGTGGTAAACAGATTAGCAGGCCTCCTGACAAAGAAAGAGAAGAGGTTACTATTTGTGTGGTGCTGGGAAAGAAGAGGGCTTTCTGTGCCTCCACCAAAGCCGACTGACACCATTCTGGAGACAGGGTAAGTGATCTGTTGGTAACCGCCTACTACATTAAAACGCTAACGAACCCAGCTAACTTCAAACTGAAATTGATTTAATCACAGGATGGCAACCTTCCCCTCCACACCATGGAAACACAAGCAGAAGAGAAAGACGTGTGGGGTCAGAATCACACAGGGCAGTGACCTTCTACTCTACACTAGGAGATACAAGAGAAGGAAGGGCTCCTTTCGCTACGCTTCCCTGCACAGGCTCCTCATCTCCCCGAGAATGATGCTGTGACATATTTTTAAACGTAAGACTCATGAGAAAGTCTTTCCTTGAAGGTATCTAGGCGCTAGTCTTGACTCTTTAACTTTCTGCAAAACACAAAAAGACCAACTTTCCTTCCTGTTTCTAGCAGCCAGGCCAGAAAGCTTGAGTTTCTAAGTGACCAGGGAAAAACTTTCAGAAAAGGAAGGAACCAAGCTAAGTGACTGTGGTCGTTAACTCATGTAATGCTCACTTGGGTGTCCACTGGGTGACAGAAACTGCCCCAGGCAAATAGCAGCTAAAGGGGGTCTGACTACTTCTAGAAACACTTTGTTTTGAGCAGAAAGCTGAGGATGCCAAGTCCTGGTAGAGGGCTCTGTGGGCTCCATCCCTGGCATGAAACCAGAATCTTTTAGGGACCCTGGCCATGGCGACCAGTTTCCTGGGAGTTGGGTCTAGGAATGTGCGTAAAAGTAGTTATAGACAAAGTGGAGAGGAAATGAGAAAAGCTGAAGAAGAAGAAAATAGGAAGTAAAGAAAACTTAGAAGGTAAACAGAGGCAGCAAGGTAAAGGGGAAAAGAGAAACACGGAGCAAAAGAGAAGTAACACTCTCAAGTGGTACATCCACCCTGAAGCACAGTACATACATACACCATGCCACTTTTTAAAGATCTCCATTCTTTTTAATTATGCCTATGCTCATGAGTGAGGGTGTCCATGGAGGCCAGAGACGTTACCTCCCCCAGAACTGGAATAACAACTGGAATAACAGGCAGTTATGAGCTGACAGATGTGAGTGCTGGAAACTCCTCTCTGCAAGAGCAATACATGCTGTTAACTTTTGGGCCATCTCTCCAGCCCCATATGATTCCACTCTTAAAACAACCTTTTATTTTTAAAGCTGGATCTCAGTACATAGCCTGGGCTGGTTTCAAACTTGAAGTTATCCTCCTGCCTCTGCCCCCTGACCATGAGGATTACAAGCACGTGTAAGGCACACCTGGCTCTCTCTCTCTCTCTTTTTTTGAGACAAGCAGGGCTTTGCTTTGTTGTATAGATGAGCCTTAGACTTGTAACCATCCTGACTCTGTTTTTCAAGTAATGGGGAACGCTGTGATGTTCTGCTAAACACCAAGTTTAAATGCTTTTTAAGGAAAAAAAAAAAGCAGCCTGTTTAATCTTATCTATGGTTGTCAGGGTTCAACAATGACCTATCTTTCCTGAGCTTCCATCTTCCACACCACTATATTAAAAAGGAGAACACAGCTACATTCAACTCAAAACAGCATTTCAGTCACACTGAAGGGTACTGCAAACCCACAGCAGGAGAGGCAAGGCTGTCATGCCTGACTTATACAAAGTGGGGACTCACTGTGCCCAAGGCTAAACACCAAGTTTAAATGCTTTTTAAGGAAAAAAAAAAAGCAGCCTGTTTAATCTTATCTATGGTTGTCAGGGTTCAACAATGACCTATCTTTCCTGAGCTTCCATCTTCCACACCACTAAATTAAAAAGGAGAACACAGCTACATTCAACTCAAAACAGCATTTCAGTCACACTGAAGGGTACTGCAAACCCACAGCAGGAGAGGCAAGGCTGTCATGCCTGACTTATACAAAGTGGGGACTCACTGTGCCCAAGGCTTTCNTAGCTTGATCAGGGAACAGGATCCTTGTACCTGATGTCTCCGGGCAGGTCCCATGCATAAGGCCGAACATGTTTCCACAGGCTTTGCTCACAGCTGCCATCTTGGCCAACACGGGAAGGTTGTGAATCACAAATGACACCTCGTTTCTCTGTTGCTTGGCCAAGTTCTGTGCATGGCCCAGAATCCCGAAGCCTGTGATGTCAGTGGCTGCGTGAGCGTTGAACGTGTGCATGAGGCCTGCAGCTGAGAAGGGCAGAGGAGTGACTTAAGAAAAACTCACCTTCCCTTCAGTCTCTCTAAGGAGATACGGCACAAAGCAGTGTCACACAGTCAACAGTGACCAACCAGGGTCAAACGCTGGAGGCTGGGTTCTTAACCACTCAGCCATGTGGAACCTAGTAGCAGTTCCATCAAGGCCAACTTCCTAGTAAATGAAAAAGCTGTAGAGAGGAAACCTGTCAAAACAAACCCACAACCACTAACATGTTTAAAGAATGCCTAACTTAAATATTCTTACTAGAGTTTTCTGAGAATTTAACTACTTTTATTTATTAAAGCTTTGAGATAGGGTCAGTATGTGATCCAGGCTGGCTGATCCAGGCTGGCCTCAAGCTCCTAATGTTTCTGCCTCACCTCCCAAGTATTGGGATTACAGGCATATGCCACACCAGGCCTTCAGGTTTTCTTATTCAGAGCAGCATTAGGGAAGAAGAATCAATTGAGCGTGTTTAAACAAAAACTAAACAAAATGTCATTCAGGGTTCCCACACAGCCTATGGGAACACTTTGCATTAGTGCATTTGATGAGTCAAACTTGTATTTTACCATCAACTAGGACGCACGGCTTATGTAAGGACTCAGCGTGTGTTTATAAATGTGTAACANCATGCATCCTGAGATGTGGCTCCACTGCTCTGGCCTCGTGGGCCTCTCTTCCTAGCTCTTCCTCCCTTCTCCGCCCTGGTAGCCACTCATCTCTTTACTGCCTCCATGGTTTGCCTTTTCAGGAAGGTCATGATCTTTTCAGACTGGCTTCTTTTGTTTAGCAATATGCAGTAGGCTTTCCCAAGCGCTTTCACTGATTGGCAGCTTCTCTTTAAAAATTGCTCAGTAATATTTCACCACCTGGANGTGCCACTTATTCTGTTCACCCACTGACCAGTTATCTTGGCTGTTTCTAAGCTTGGCAGTTAGGGGTAAAGGCACTATAAACAATGTGTGCAGGTTTCTGTGTGACAATTCCTTTGGGGTAAACAGTCAGGCACACCACTGTTAGATCACATGGTTAGCAACAACATTAGTTCTGTAACAAGAAGCCTAACTCTGCTGGAAAGTGGATGTGCACTTTGCATTCCTACCAGCAGTGAACAGCAGAGTTCCTGTTGCTTCCTGTTCTTGTTACCCAGGTCTTCCATAAGAGAGCCTTATGGCCTCTTATCACTGAACCATCTCTCTAGTCCTTCATGTTGCTTTGTGAGATACTGAGACCTGACTCTCACTGGTTATAATTGGTTGGCTGGCAGCAAGCCCCCGGGACCCACCTACCTCTGCCTCCCAGCCACTCTCTTATGTGACTTCAGGAACTTGAACCCAAGTACTTATGACTGTGCATAAGCACTTGTTCAACTGAGCTATTTCCCAAGTGTCATCACCTTAGCTGTTGTGTATAGAACAGTTTTATCTTAATTACATTTAACATCATTTTTCTTCTCTCAGATAGTATAAAACTTCTGTTTATCTGTTGTTTCTAAAAAGTCAGCTTCAAGCCTACTATTACTAAATTTTCTTCTGTGTTATGCTCTTGGAGGTCTACAGTTCTTTAGCAGTTCTTAGCCCTACAGCTATTTTGAGTTACTTTTTAGGAAAGACAACGATCTTTCCTTTTCCGGTTTGCACATGGATGTGCACGTGTTCCGGCACCATTTGCAGAAAAGCCCTCCTCCCCTCTGTTGGTTTGGCTCTGCTCTACTGCCAGATGTCAGTGTGACTACAGCTGTACAGCTCTAGTTTCTTAGTAAGTAAAAACTATGACAAGTTTCATTTTAAAATGGATTGTTCAAAAGTAGACTGTCTTTCTAGTAGAACATTATTTGGTCATTCAAAATTCTGTGTGCTAGTGNATATAATGACATGGATAAATAGTCAGTAAATAGTCAGTAAACTAAAGGAGTAAGAGCAGCCTCTAGGTACATGTGCACTTGTAATAACCACTAGTTTAAGGCAACAACAGTAAGCTGAAGGGAAAGATTTAAAAGCCATGGAGGAACACTGAAAAATGCAAACCAAAGCTGTTTTGGGGTGGACAACTACGTATAATTTCCTTCTGTATTTTTTTT
>LZPO01055122.1:316871-328481 GCA_001675575.1 Neotoma lepida
AGTGCTGGGATTAAAGGCATGTATCACCATCACCCAGAGATTTATACCACTTTTAGAGTGCCCAATGGTGGAGCTGAGAGATGGCTCATAGTTTNAAAAGGAATACTACTCTAGCAGTAGCAGCCACCTCAGGCAGCTCACAGTCATCTGTAACTCAAATTCCAAAGGGATCCGAGACCTCTGGCCTCCCTGGTGAATGAAAAAAAATAAAATAAAAAGGAAAGGACATGACAGCTCCTAGGTATGGTGGAAGAGAAAGTTTACTGTATGTAGGCGGAAGTTTCTGTCCCGCCAGGTCCTGTAGCTGTTCAGTCCCAAATAAACATACAGAGGCTTATATTAATTACAAACTGTTTNGTCTATNGCTCAGGCTTCTTGCTAGCTAGCTATTACATCTTAAATTAACCCATTTCTATTAATCTATGTGTTGCCACATAGCTGTGGCGTTACTGGTCTGCTGGCATCTTGTTCCTCCTTGGGTGGCTGGCTGGTGTCTCCTCGGACTCTGCCCTCTTCACCCTGTATCTCTCTTAGATTTGCCTCCTGGCTCTTATCCTGCCTTACCATAGACCAAAACAGCTTCTTTATTAAACAATAGTAGCAACACATACTCACAGCGTACAGAAAGACCATCCCACAGCAACTGTAGATAAAAGAGAGAGCATAGACAGAGGCAGAGACATCTGGGAGAGTCCAGAGTGGACATGACCCTGAGTCATGTGAGGAGAGGGGAGAGAGGGGAACCAGGTGCAGCAGCCAGGAGGGCAAAAGGTTAAAAAAAAAGGAGGGGGGGTAGGGGCAGGTAACCAAAATGGCTGGAATACATATGGAAGAGCCTCTAGGTGAAGGGCAGCCCTCACTTCTGGGCTGGAGAGTTGTTGGGGGTAGAGGATGGGGTATGCTAGCCATACTCTGTAAACAGGTAGGGATTGAGGGATGCTGAGAGAANGTGGTGGCCAGGTCCACTCTGATATGTTAAATAGATGCCTCAGCCATTTGCCCCAGGGTTCTAGGCTTAACATCCGGCACCTCCACTCATGTACACATACCCACACACAAACACATCTTCTAGCCCTCTGGCAGTAGCTCATCTTTGTTAAGAACCTACTACCATATAGGATGTGCCCTCTATATAGAGCTTTTTAGGAGCTGCCTCTCCACAGGCCCCTGAGGTAGGAGGATGCATTGGGCACTTTTCCGGAGGGGGGGGCTCAGACTGAGTCAGTCATTTTCTTGGTTACTATCTTAGTTAACAGTCCCACAAGGTGAATCTCACAGAAGGATTAGGGATAAGGGGGTTACTTGGGGACTGAACCTAGAAACTTTTAAGTGGGCAAAAGGAAACCAGGAAGGGAGGAAAGCTACAAAGGATGCTAATGGAGGCTAAGCACAGAGGGTAACTGGGACTCAGCCTTGTTGAGCTCTTTAAGAAGCCATGGTACATGCTCCTCACCAGGGATGCACTATGGAGAAAGGCGTTAGGTAAATGTTGTTGACTATGCTGAAATAGTGCTCACTCAGGGACATTTATGTCCCTATCTCCGGNAGAGTGCATATGGTATGTCACAAGGAAAGAAACATTTATGTTCCAGATGGAGTGAAATGCACTAATCAGTTNAGTTTAAAATAGGGCAATTATCTTGAATTACTAGGGTGAACCAGATTGTGGGGATAACTGCAAAATTCCTTAAGAATGTAAGAGACCTGGCACAGGCCTGTAATCCCAACTACTCAGAAGGTTGAGGCAGGAGGATTGCATGACCAAAAGCAACTTGGAGAGGAAAAGGTTTCGTCTTACGGGTTACGGTCCATCGTGAAGGAAGTCAAGGCAGCAACCTGGAGACAAGAACTGACAAAGAGACCATGGAGGAATGACTCTTACTGGCTTGCTCCCCTGCTCTTGCTCAACCTGCTTCCCCCCACTTTTTTTAAATAGAAAATATTTTTATATAATACATTCTGATCATAGTTTCCTCTCCCAGATCCTCTCCACTTCCAAACCCATCCAACTCAATGCCTTCTTTCTCTCTTCTTTAAAAAACAAACAGGCAAATAAACAAATGAGAATTAAAACAAACAAAAAACCCAAGGGGGGGGACACACAAGAAACACATGCATGCAACATATACACACACACACCATAAAAAACACAAAGAAACCATAATATATAAGCAAAAGATCAGTAAGGGAAAGAATACCCAAACAAAGCAATATAAGGGAAAAAAAAACCCACTGAGTTCATTTTGTATTGTCTGTCTACTGCTGGGCATGGGCCATACCCTTAGGTGTGGTTTATAGATCCCACCCCGAGAGACTCCATTGGAGAAAACTAATTGTTCCTTTGCAAGCAGTTTTCAATTAGAAATAGCTTCTTGGTTAGGGATGGGAGCTCATGCCCACTTCCCTCTCTCAGCACTGGCACCCCATCTGGCCTGGACCTCTGCAGACTCATGTACACTGCCAATCTCTGATAGTTCTTCTGTGCTCTTACAATCTTCTGGCCTCCTCTCCCTCCCTGTCTGCATAGCTCTCTGAGCCCTGAGGGGTTTAAATATGATAGGCTCTCCTATGTCCTCNAGTGTTTGGGACCACCTATACTCATACTGCAACAGATGATGACTACTAGAAGCCAGACATACCCAGAGTGGGAAAAAAATGGGAAGAAGGGGGGTGGGGGGCACTAGACAGAAGATACAGATGTATGGGTGCTTGTTTCAGACTGGCTATTGCCTGCCCTAAAAAAATCATTGAATAAAAATTGGCTCCAAAATATTCCAGAGTTAACTACAGCTCACCATTCTCCAAGCCAAGGTGAAGCTGTTTATTCATAGTCTTGGCTTTCTGCTTTGAATCTAAGGTACCCTTTACCCTTTGCCCTAAGATAGGCTACCTTCCGTGATAATCTTTGGTCAAAGGCCGCCTGAGATAAGACTCACAAACTCTTCACCCTGCTCCTCACTCACTGTCCTTGACACTTGCTCTGGGTCAGCAGTGTGCTAGCCTTATGGTGGAGACGGTTCTGGAGTTAGACCTGGCTTCTGCGTCTGCAGAATTGAACCTTGACAGATACGGGTTCAATTCTGTATCACCGTAGCATGATAAGGGCTGGGCACGGTGGCATAGCTTGTAATCCAAGTACCTGGGAGGCTGAGGCAGGAGGATCATGAGTTTGAGTCCAGATGGAGCTGTATAGTGAGTTCCAGAGTCCAGAGTAGCCTGCATACATAGTAAGATCCTGTCTCAAAACAGAGTAAAACACAAAACAGGCAAAGCACCAAAGCAAACAAAAATACAAGCTGAGGGTAACACAGTGAACAGTTTGACAGGAGAAGAATAAGTATAATTTATCCAAACTTCCTCAGGGCACTCAGGGCTGGGACAGACAGCACACAGCACTTCCTTTTTCAGGTGTCATTCAGCTTTGACCTTAGCTGGAGTTTCTCTGAGCATGGTGCCTTCCTCTGTTCTTCAGCACCAGGTAGAAGTCTGCAGTTCTGTTTCCTTCCAGGACAGTGAGGTTTCAACCCCGGTGCTTGACAGGTGATCCAAGGGACAGATGGGTAGTTGCATTCGTGAGGCTTTTTACCTGGGGAGTGCTCGACTCATGTGGGGGGGAGGTAATCCTGACTCTTGGCAGCTGGCGATTTCTCAGCTCTAGGCCTGGCATCTGGTTGATTCTGCTTTTCTGAATTTTTCTTGAATGCATCCATTCATGTCCTTGTCCATGGATGTGTCTTAATCCACACTCCACTCACCGGAACGACTTGCTGACCTAAATCTTTGCCTCCATCCTCCACCCCAGTCCACTTGTAATTTTCCCTCAGTGGTACTTATCCTCAGTATAGCACAGATGATGCTGCATCCCATCCTGAATACCTGGGGAGGGGCTTCTGCCTATAGAAGCAAGGCTTTCATTCTTGAACCCAACACGTGAAGCTAGTGGTGAAGAGACACATCTGTCCGCTGCATTCATGCNAAGTGCAAGAGTCTAAGACCCCAGGGACTGATGAGGAAAGGCCCACCCTTTGAAATTCCTGGGAAAGCCCAAGGTATTCACACATCTCCAACTGAAGGCCATTGACGCCTTACATTAAAGCTCATCACAGTCACCCCAGCACCAGAGACTTGTCCTTATCCTTGAAATGCAGATGACAAACATCAGAATTTATGGAGGTCAAGAGCAGCCAGTGTCTCTTCCTGTTTTGATCTTTAGCTTATTTAGTGTGTGTGTGTGTGTGTGTGTGTGTGTGTGTGTGTGTGTGTGTATGTGTGTGTGTGTGTGTGTGTGTTATGACAAAACTTTTCCTGGAAAGATGAAACACACTCATCTTCTCACCTCAGAGAAGGAACTCATGACAGACCAAAGTACAGCTACCACCAAAGTCCAACTTGGTGAGCCAATAGGTTTTATTGGGGTTACTTACACGAGTATGGCTGAGTGGCTACTTACAGGAGCAGAAATGCCTCAAAAGCAGCTACATCACCAAGGCCCACCCCAGCGTGGGTGACAGCTCACAAAAGCTGGGAACCCTGGAACCTGCAGGCAGCTCAGCAGTTCTGAGAATGTCCTTTCCAGGTGCCCCTGTTGGTCTAAACCTCTTCCAGGCAGTTCTGTCTCAGAGTCTTGGCTGGGCTCTGCTTACTCCTGCAGGAAGGGGCCTAATGAATCCGGTCAGTTTCAAGGACTTCCTGAAGCTGTTTTGTCTTATTTACCTTCCTGGGTAAGGAGCTCCCCGGCAGGATGGAATGTTTTGATCCCAGAGGAGATTGCTCACAACAATGTAGTATGTGCCGTGTATATGCATGTGTGTCTCATGTACACGAATGTGTGTGTGTGTGTGTGTGTGTGGCCATGCTCATGCACAAATGCCAAAGGAGGGTCTTGGGTGTTGTGGTTTGGCACTCGACCTTATCCCTTTAAGACAAGGTCTCTCACTGAACTGGGAGTTAGGCTTATGGACCGCAACCTCTATCCATCTTCCTATCTCTGCCCCTTGGAGTGCTAGGGTTGCACTGTATGAAGCCATGCCAGCTTTTCTGTGAGTGCTGCTGATCTGAACTTACGCCCTTAAGCGCCGCAAGCACCCTTCCTCATTGAACCATTTCCTCTGCCTCTCATTTAGCTTTGTGAGATAGAGTTTCACATGGCCTAGAACTCACTTTGCAGCTGCAAACTGACCTTGAACTTTTGATCTTCCTGCCTCTACCTCCTGTGTGCTGGCATTACAGGTGTGCACCACCAACCACACTTGGCTGAGCTCTAGCTTTCAAAAGGAAAATGCCAACAGTGATGCATTTATCATCAGATGAATGGATAAAGAAAAGCAGCATTCAGACACACAGTGAAATTGTATGCACCCGCCCCGCCCCCAAAGGAGTCCAGTGTTGTCATTTGTTTCAAGATGGATGGAACAAAGGTTGTTAAGTGAAATAAGTCAGGCGAGGAAAGACAAGTGCCATCTGTTCTTATTCATATAGTCTAAAACATTGATCCCACAGAAGTAGAGAGGAGAATAGGGTTACCAGAGGCTATCAAGGGAGGGAGAAGTTGAATGATGAATAGCAAAAGAGAGTTAGGTAGGAGGAACAGCTTCAAGGGTTCCCTACTACACCAGAGTGATTGTAGTTCACAATGACTTACTATGTATCTTAAAATAAGTAGAAGACTTTGAACGTTCCCAGCACAAAGAAATACTAATTACCCCAATTTGGTGATTACACGATGAATACATGTATCTAGTTAGCACCAATCCACCATAAATGTATGTAATTATATGTCAACTAAAAGTAAGGCAGTACAACCAAGTGTATACATTTAATAATGTGATGCTCTGTATGTACACTCCCAAAATAATGCAATACAACTGTGCCAGTTACTGGTAAATTAGTGACGTCATAAAAGAAGTTTGTCTTTATGCTTTCAAAAGTAAAGCTATGACCTCAAAGTAAGAAGGTTTAGATCTGTCCTTATTTTCTCTCCCTTCCTTCCCTCGTTCTTCCTCCCTTCCCCTTCCTCTCTCTTCCCTTTCCCTCCCTCCCTCTCTTCCTCCTTCTCCTTCCCCCCTTCTCTGTCCCCCTTCCCTCCCTCTCTTCCTTCTTCCCTTCCTTCTCTCCCCTCTCCTCCTCTGTGTCCTCCTTCAGGATACAACAGAGTAACTACTCTCATCTTTCAAGTCATGTTATGCTGCTTAACCTCAAACTCACCATCCACCTGCCTCAGCCTCTCACCAGCTAGGAGCAGAAATACATGTCACTGTGCGTTGTTAAAGAAAATACAAAAAGCACAAACCAGAAAGGAAAATATTAATAATTTGGACAATATTAACGCTTCTACATGATTAAAAAGGTATTCAACCCACATAAAAAGACAAGCCACAGACTAGAAGTTGGTATTTGTAGTGTTGCTGTGCTCTTAAATCGCTAATCAACAAAGCAGCATTCTCCAGAATATNTAAAGAACTCTACAAATAAAAAATTAGAAAAAAAAAAGGCAAAATGTAAGTAGGGAGTTCATAGAAGAGGACAGCCGAATTGCATGCATGAAAAGATTTTCAATCTCACCATAATCCAGAGAATGCTAATTAATTAATTAATTTTTTGCTTAGCACACTGGAAAACATGAAAAGCTTAGTGAGATTTAATTATTTATTTATCTATTTATTAATATATGTGGCGATGGCAAGCCTGTTGTCAAGGCCCAACGACAACTTGTAGGCATCTGCCCTCTCCTTCCACCATCAGGATGCCAGTGATTGAACTCGGGTCATCAGAGTTAGTGGAAGGTTCCTTTGCCAGCTGAACCATCTTGTGGGAGCATGGGGGAGCTTGATTCTCTTTCTCTTAGCTGCTTTATTACTTTTGTGTATGAGTGTGTATGTGCATATGTGTGTGGGCATGTGTGCCCATGCCTGCACAGGTGGATGATGGGAATGTCTTTCTGAAAATGTGTTGCTCTGATTGGTTATTAAATAAAGCTGTTTGGCCAATGGTGAGGCAGAATAAGGTTAGGTGGGACATTTGAACTAAGGGGAGAGAGGAAGAAAACAGAGCTGGGCAGACGCCATTCTGTCATCTAGAAAACAGCATGTAACGGCACACAGGTAAAGCCACGTGGAACATGTGGCAACATAGATTTATAAAATGGGTTAATTTAATATGCAAGAGCTAGCTAGCAAAAAGCCTGCCACGGCCATAGTTTAAAAATGATATAAGCCTCTGTGTGTTTACTTGGGTCTAAGTGGCTGTGGGAGCTGGGCAGGATTGGACAAATTTTCTTCTACAATTGGCGCCCAACGTGGGGCAAGACTTTCCACCTAAAACTTAAAAAAACTTAAAAACAAATTCTAAAACTGAGCTAAAAAAAAGCTTTCTACTTCATGTCTCATGCNGGCCACGAGACGCCACAATATTTGGGCTTGAGCTCATCATGGTAGATTCCCGCCATGGTACACAGNGGTGTCTGCAAGCCATACAGTACTCTGCATGGTGGATTTAGCTTTTGCTAGTTAAAAAAAAAAAAGATTTCTGGGCTACACACTGCTTGATTGGAGGCATAAACCCACTGTTTCCCAGAGTCAACAGTGAACATGGTTTCATCAGAGCTGGTGGTAAATGTGCTTCTGCCATATTGAAAAACTAAAGTGGGTGGAGTCAACAGCCAAGGCTGTCGCTTCTGTTCTACCCAATGCAGTTTAAAGCAATAGATTCACAATAACACAGATTCAAATGTAATAAGACTAAATGGTTTACAATGTGTGTTAAAAAATGTACATAGGCTTGGAAGAGAGGAAAAAATATATATATATACAGTTATATAAAAAAATAGTTTAAAAAAATAAAGTCTTTAAAGAGACAGTAAAAGTAATGTAATAAGTCACATAACCAAGGATATTACACAGAGAATCTGGATTGTGTTGTCTTTGAGATTTTTAACTGTAGAGAGACATTTGATTGTAAAAGCTGCTGAGTTAAATCAATATGTACATTTTAAAGGTATCTCAATTTCAAAATTTAAGTCTAAGGATACTTTACTTTGGAAAGAAAGCTCTGCTTTTGTTTCCACAGGAAGCAAGAGGCTATGGATTTGTTCCAGGTTAAGATGGATCAGATTTGATCAAGCCAGACCTCCTGAACCTTAACAGATGGTACCTATCAACAAAGGTTATAGCTGGTCTTCCTGGGACTTGACTATTATCTCCAATTTTCTCAGGATTCCCATAAGATTGCCAGTACCCTCATCTAGCAGAAAGTAGTATGAGAAACTACACCCACATTCCCCCAAAATGGATTATGGATGTTTGTCTTTGTTGGGATTGTTGATTACAAATTGTTATTGGTCATAGTCAATCTCTTTCTAAGAAAAAAAGAAAGGGGGATAGGATCTAGAAATGTAGGATATAGATATGATAGGATAAAAGGGTAGATTGTTGAATCTACTTTTAAAGAGCAACTTGTTTAAAATGTTTTACATTGGTATAGATTTTAGTTTATTGACACAAATTAAAGTTAATTTTGTTATACTGTATGTATATTTCTACTNTTGTTTAAGGTATTATGTTTATGTAATTCATTTAAATTGTAATGGATAATTAAGAAATACAGATTAATGATTAGTCTTCTCTGATAATCAAACTTATAGTCATATTAAGTTTTCTAGGTATATATAGATATATTTCAATTAGGTAGGTAATCTTCAAACACTTCAAAGATGTACAGAATATGGCATTTAAAATGTTTTAAAAACTTTCTGGACAGTGAGACATGTCTGCTCCTGGCAGCACCGATTTACTTCAAAGAGAAAGATGGGCATCAAAGACACTACATATGGAGTTTATCTTCTTCTTGGCAAAAATAACCATTTGGACAAAAAAACTGTTCTTGCCTGGACTGCTTAAAAAAATGTTATGTAAACTGGACATGCAGGACCCATAAAAAGGTGACCACTGAACTTTGCAAGACAAGATGGTCCTTTGGGTTCCTGCTTCACAGAGGAAACTACAGACATTCTACAGGACACAGAGAGAAGTGATTGAGAGACTCTAGGCCTGTAGGCTGAAAAATGGATGCCCCAACATTGCAGAAGAACTTTGGGTGACTGTCCAGGTAGCCAGCTGTCTCTGTCATTCTAGATTTTTTAAAGTTGCTTACAATNNTCTTCCTGTTTACTTAGGTAGTATTATATCCTTCTGAGGTCTTTGATGTAGTTAAAGACTAGATAGTTATAATTATAGTTTTCCTTAGTTATAATAAAAAAATAAATTAGATATAAAACTTTAGACTCAAAAATATAGGATAGATAAAATATTTTCTTTAATTTTGCCAAATACATATAGATATTGTAACTGTAATTCTTGCTAGATAACTGTTTTGTTTTATGTAATTTTGTTATGTTAAAGTTAAAACCTTCCTTTTAAATAGAAAGAAAAGGGGAAATGATGGGAACGTCTTTCTGAAAATGTGTTGCTGTGATTGGTTTTTAAATAAAGCTGTTTGGCCAATGATGAGGCAGAATGAGGTTAGGNGGGACNTTCGAACTAGGGGGAGAGAGGAAGAAAGCAGAGCTGGGCAGACGCCATTTTGTCATCTAGAAAACAGCATGTAACGGCACACAGGTAAAGCCACGTGGAACATGTGGCAACATAGATTTATAAAATGAGTTAATTTAAGATGCAAGAGCTGGCTAGCAAAAAGCCTGCCATGGCCATAGTTTAAAAATGATATAAGCCTCTGTGTGTTTACTTGGTCTAAGCGGCTGTGGGAGCTGGGCAGGACCAGACAAATTTTCTTCTACAGGTGGAGGCCAGAAAGAGACAGTGGGTGTCTTGCTTTATCTTACTTCTTTGAGACAGAGTCTCTCATTGAACCTGGAGCTAAGCTGGCAAGGAGCTTGGAGCTCTCTCATTGGAGCTCACTTCACCTTGATGTGTGGTTGGATGCTGTCTGGTAAAGGTGAAGCTATGCACACCCTCTCACCCATCAGAGGCTCTTCTGGGTGGACGCATGCACAAAAATGCATGTATAAAAATTAGAAATACAATTCCATCAAGAAGGGTGCATGTCTATAGTTCCTGCACTCGAGAGGCTGAGACAGGCATGGCCTTGTCTCAAAAGACAAAAAGGAAAGAGAGAGAGAGAGACAGAGACAGAGACAGAGACAGAGTGTGGGGGTTCACTGTTGCTGGCCTCTTATGGCAGTAAGGGCAAGGCTTCTGGAGGCTGAGGAGACATGGATTCTTCCCTGGGGCCTTCAGAAAGGTCTTGCCTACATCTTGATTTTAACCATCTCTGTCACATGCTATCTATTACTATAGTGTGTGTGTGGCACGGGGTGGGGGGCAGAGAGGAATCTTAGTCATCATTCTTCAGGAACTGTCCACCTTGTTTGTGAGACAAGTTTTCTCATTGGCCTAGATTCTAGGCCCTAGAGTTTGCCAATTAGGCCATGCTGACTGGCCAGTGAGTCCCAGGGTCCACCTGTTCCTTCCCTCCCAGTGCTAGGAATTACAGTCCAGGGCCACCATTCTTAGTTTTTGTTGCTTGGTTTTTTTGGGGTGTGGGCTTGGAGTGAGACAAGGTTTCTTTGTGTAGTCCTGGCTGCCCTGGAACTTGCTCTGTAGACCAGGCTGGCCTCAAACTCACAGAAATCCACCTGCCTCTGCCTCCTGAATGCTGGGATTAAAGGCATGCACCACCACTACCCAGCTGTTGTTNGTAATGTGGGTTCTGGGGGTAGAACTCAGGTCCTTATGTTTTTGAAGCAAGCACTTTATGAGCTGAGCTACCTGCCTAGGCCTGCTAANACAGTATTTCTGAGCAAGTTTTACCTAGATGTCTCTGGAGGGCTTTTTGTATTGTAGATGCCTGGCTAGATGCTGGGTACTGTAGTAAAACTGTCTGGGATCCTTGCTGTCATCTTCCTGTCTTCGGGAAAAGCTACCTGGAATATTCACCTTAAAGGAGGGGAGGGTTATGTCATCTGTTTGAGTTTTCTGAGGTTTCCATCTGGGGGTGCTTGGCTCTGTGGCTTTGGGCAGTGCATTGTGTCTAGGGGTATGGTGGAGTAAACCTGCCTAACTCATGGCGTCTGGGAAGGAGAGAAGGAGAGAGGAGGAGAGGAGAGGGAGAGAGAGAAGAGAAAGGAGGAGAGGGAAAGGAGAGTGGGGGAGGGGCTTAGGGTTACAATGTCCTCCTCAAGGCCCTATCCCCTAGAGGGTCCATTACCACCCAGTAGTGCCCCAGGTTGAGAACCAGGTCTTTAGCATTTGGAATTTACTATCCAAATGATAGCAGCCTTAGTCTTAAGGCACATTCTTTTACCATGGCTTTCAAAGGCCAATCCCTTGGTGGTGGTGGTGGCAGCAGACTGCAGTGCACACCTATAATCCCAGCATTTGGGAGGCAGAGGCAGGCGGATTTCTGAATTCAGGGCTAGACTGGTCTACAGAGTGAGTCAGGACTATACAAAGAAATCTTGTCTTGAAAAACAAACCAACAGCTGGGTGGTGGTGGCCCACGCCTTTAATCCCAGCACTCGGGAGGCAGAGGCAGGCGGATCTCTGTGAGTTCGAGGCCAGCTTGGGCTACCTAGTGAGTTCCAGGAAAGGCGCTAAA
>LZPO01055122.1:351314-364406 GCA_001675575.1 Neotoma lepida
TATCAGAGCCCCCTGGAGATGGAGTTATACCAAGGGTGGGTGCTGGGAACTGAACTCCATGGTTCTCTTAAAGAACAACTTGTGCCCTTGACTGCTGAACCATCCCTCCTGCTCAAATACTGTTGTTTTTTTTAAAGATTTATTATTGTTGTTGTTTTTGTTATTGTTGCATCTGTGTGTGTGTATGTGTGTGTATGTGTGTGTGTAGAGTTCAGAAGAGGGCACCAGTAGTTGTGAGTTGCCCAGTGCAGGTGCTGGGAGTCAAACCAGTCCACTGCAAGAACACCAGGTGCTAACCACTGAGCAATCTCTCCAGTCCCCATTGATCTTTTTTAGTAATACAAAAAATTGGTCTAGGGAGTTGGCTCTGCCAGTAAGGTGCTTGCTGTGGAAGTGTGAGAACTTGAGCTTGGATTCCCAGCACCTCTGTAAAAAGCCACAATGAGTGGTGTGCATGGTCAGCCTAACTTAGGTGCTGGGAACTGAANTCTGGTTCTTTGCAAGAGCAGCAAGACTCTTAATCACTGAGCCATCCCTCCAGCCCTGGTACTTAGTTCTATATTGTTTTGGGGGGGGTATATATGGCCACAGTGTGAACCAGGAAAAGTATTATTATTATTATTATCATCATTATCATTATTATTGATATTTTGAGAGAAGGTTTTGCTATGTAGTCCTGGTTGTCCTGGACAATATAGATTTGGCTGTCTTTGAACTTGCAGTGATTCTCATGCCTCTGATTCTTCTTCTTGAGATTTTTTTATGTGTATGACTATTTTGCCTGTGTGTTTGTCTGTGCACCACTTGCATGCCTGGTACTCTTGGAAGCCAGAAGAGGGCATTGTATCACCTGGCACTGGAGTTACAGATGATTGGGAGCCACCATGGGTGCTGGGGATTGAACCTGAGCCTTCATGAGTGCTAGGCGCANACTCTACCAACCAAGCTACATCCTCAGCCCCACCTCTGANTCTTGAATGCAGAGACTACAGGGATGAGCCACCATGCCCAGCTCAAAGTTTGTTTTTGTTTTGATTTTTTTGTCTTTAAAACAGNGTCTCATGTATCCTTGGCAGGATTCAATCTCCCTAGGTAGCGAAGGATGACCTTGAGCTTCTAATTCTCCTGCCTGTATCTCCCCATTGCTGGGATTGAAGACATGTATTAGCATATTTGGCTTAATGGGTGTTTTTGATAAAGACTGTTTANAAAGAAAATGAGTCTAATATGATTACAAGAAGGTTAACATATCATGTTCAAATCTGAATGACTGAAAAGAATTAGACTGATCTATATTTTATTTTGAAAATCTGGATAAAGGAAGCACATAACAGAAACACTTACGCCTCCTCATAATCCCAGCATAACATGGGAAGATGCTTTGTAGCTGGTGAAGGGCACACATGCTGAGCCAGACAGGCTGGAGTTGGAATCCTGGCTGGGCCTCTCACTAACTCTGTGACCTTGGGGAAATGATTCCATTTCCCTAAATTGCAGCCTCTTTCTCAGNGGANAGAGGCAGATGCCCATNTGACAGGCTTGCTTGAAGGTGGTCATCAGGGTAGGTAAAGCTACCAGGGAGGATGGTAAGTTAGTGAAGTGAAAGTTCCCCAGATTTTCCTNGAATTATTTCCAAAANCTAAGATGGCCATGATTCTAGGGTACTTGTCCCATGGTGNGGAGAATGCTGCCACCTCTCCCCATGGTTCTAGACACAAGATGTNAGATGTGTGAGCAATCCACCAACAAGACATTCTCAATTGCTNTTTGGGAAAGGCTGGCTTTCTCTACAGTCTTCCATGGGTAAATGAGTAGGATCTCAGTAATGGAAATTGGAAANCCATCACTGAAGTAAANGGCAGGCGGGTGGGGAGATAGCTCAGTGNGTAAAGTACTTCCTATGTGAGCATGAGGACCTGAGTTCAGATCTCTGGGACCCAGGTAAAGTCAGTAACAACAGCACATCGGGAATCCTAGTGTGACTATGGTGAAATGGGAGGCAGTGGCATGAGAATTCCCAGAGGCTCATGGGCCAGACAGCTGGGTGTAGGCAGTAGCGAACAAGAGATCCTGTCTCAAACAAGCTGGGACTGACACCAATGTTTCCTTTGACCCTCCCCCCACACACAAATACACACACGCACACACAAAAACATTTTTTAAAAGAGCAAAGGGCAGTGTGAGTGGGTCATCAGAACAGTACTGGTGTGGAGATGTGCGTTGAAATGGTAGCTTTGGACCCCTTGGGTTTTTTCNTATCAATTCAGATCTGAGCATGAAAAGTGATTAGGTTGAAGTGACCCACCAGGTTTCTCCCATGTTCCTTTGGTGCCCTCACCCTTTGGACTTTTCATTTCACCTGGCCTGCGTATCCCACGCCCTTGATTATCCATGCACATACCAGCAGTTTCATTATGCTAAAGGGGAAATTGCAGTCATAGCAACAGGGCCTTCAGGACCCCAGGCCTGTCTGGAACATCCCCCCTGCTCTGCAGTTTTCCAGGGCCAGGCTGCCAGAGCCAGGGCTTTGACAGCNGAGTGAAAAATAAACCTGAAGTTGANTACCTTTGAGATCTAGTTTTTCAAATCATCTGTATTTTAGATACCCTTTTGGNGCTCTTAGTAATAAAATGGTTTCCAAAATTAACAAAAGTGGCCTCTGAATGATGGCTTAGTAGTTAAGAGCACTTGCTGCTCTTCCAGAGGACCAGAGTTTGGGTCCCAGCACCCACATCAAGTAACTCACAACCACTTAAAACTCCTGGGGATCTGACACCCTCTTCCAGATTCCATGAGCACCAGCACACACATGCATGCACTAATACACATAAATAAAATTGAAAAATGAAATAAATATTAAAACATTTTTACTAAAATTAACAAAAGTAGTGATTTATAAACATTTGTATATATATATATATATGTTAGGGAAAAAAAAGAGGATAATATACCAAAATACACAGTTAACAGTTATTTATTGATCCAGACACTGTTGTAGAGTCAGGGAGACACATTCACTGCCTTCATAGATTTTATATTCTGTGGAGTAGTCAGACAATAAACAGATAGAATGACATCTTAGGACAGAAGTGCCACCAGAAAGAAGCCGTGAAGGTGTGGAGGACTGGAGGAGCAGATGGCAGTTTCAAGACAGCAGGACAACAGGACAGCAGGTGGCTTGAGTGGCTTCCTTTGTGCTTTTCTCTACATCCTCAGTTATTGACAGTAAACACACATTCCTCCTGTCACTAAGAAACAAGACCCTTATGTGAAGCAGCATTATACTAAGTGACAATGACAGGTCGTCCTACTTATTTTCATTTCTTTCTTGGTTCTGTTTTGACAAAGGTCTCTTTGCCTTGGTGTTTAGTGATCCATTGGATGTGGGGTGTGATGTTTCTGGGGAAAAGGAAAGGGCAGGTAAATTTGCCATTTTTTTCTGTTTATCTTAGCCTTGAAGCAAAGTGCTGGACCCAACAAGGATGGGGGTCCCACGTAGGAAGAAGTGATTGGTGGAATCTGAGTCACTCTGGGAATGGCCACACCCACCTAATTTCCATGTTCTGGTGTGGATCTATTTCTACTTGACAAAGGACACTCCTGAGATTGTAGGAACACCTACTGCCTCTACCACAGGCCGCTGTGGTCCTGTTCAGGTCCTGAGAAATCAGAGGCGGTACCTGCGGCTGTGACGCTGCTGGTAGGACTGTTGTACCTGCTCAGAGCCTTAGCGTGTAGGAGACATGGGGCTCCTGGAGTGCAGCTCTGGGAACAGCCCTCACACCTAGATGTGACTCGATTGACAGCAACTTTATGGGTAAACTGACAAAACGCTGCTTTGGAACACAGCCCAGAGACTTGTGGGACTTTTAGTCACCTGTGAGCCTATGGTGGTAGGGAAACATCGCCCGGATCTATCTAGGAACAAATCTTGATGTTAGCAGAGATGTCGTAATCAGGGAGGAAAGTTCTGAGGTTCTCTGGGGCTGATACTGTCCTACTTCTCTAGAATATGGAACGGCTCGCACAGGCTCACGTGTCCGAACACTTAGCCCCTGGCTGTTGGTGCTGCTTTGAAGTTATGGAACCTTTTGGACAGGGATTACCTGGTGGGTGAGGGGCCGTGGAGGTGGGCCTTGAAGGTGGTAGGCTAGCCCTCCCTCTTTTTGATCTTTCTGCTTCTGCTCTGTCCACCCGTGTGGTGTGACCAGCTGCCTCACCCTCCTGCTACCACAGACAGGAACCAGTCCCCTGCCATGACGATCTCCCCTGCCATAATGTGCATCATTTTCTTGGTCCCTCAGAATTGTGAGTCAACTCGAACCTCTTTTTCCTCCATTGCTTCTGTGGAGGAACTCTGTCACAGTGATGAGAAAAGGGACTAACACAGTGATAACTTTTCAGGATGCTGATGTCCTGGACAATCTGTTTTTCAATATTTTAGGATCCTCTGGAAAATGTTATCACTCTGCCTAGTCCATGACCCAATAGAAAGCTTTTCATTCCTTAATTAAATCGAAGGAGTATATCAATTCTTTTTTTTCACCATTGTGATTAAGTACCTGATAAGCCCCAGTTAAGGGAAGAAGAGTGAGTTTGCTGAGGTTCATTCACAGTCTAGAGGTACAATCCATCATAGTCAAGAAGGCACAGCAGCGGCAAGGTACCAGGCAGACCGCAGACAGGAAGTAGGACCAGACCATAAAGCCTCAAAGCCCACCCCCAGTGACATACTTCCTCCAGCCAGGCTCTACCTCCTAAAGGTTCCACACCGCCTCAAACAGCACTGCCAGCTTAGAATCAAGTGTTCACACACTCAAGACTATGGAAGACATTTCCAATTCAAGCCACTACAGGGATGAACATGTAAATTCTGTTCTATGGAGGCCAAATATAACCAGACCTGGATCCAGTGCTCAGAGTTTCAGGAAAGCACACAACAGGTTGAGCCACATGCTGTGGGCATGTTTGGAAGGAGTTATACCTGGGAGGCAGGGGACATATGAAGGTGGACCCAATATATGGTACCACTTGTGCCACACTGGTATATTCTCATTATATAATCAAATATGCATGAATTTGCAGGGTTTCTCTCTTTTAAAAATTATTTTTATTTTATGTGCATTGGTGTTTTGCCTGCATGTATGTTTGTGTGAGGGTGTCAGATCTTGTAGTTACAGACAGTTGTGAACTGCCATGTGTGTGCAGGTCCTCTGGAAGAGCAGTCAGTGCTCTTAACCACTGAGCCATCTCTCCAGGCCCCTGCAGGGTTTCTATTTTAAAGAGAGATTTTTCTTAGGAATGCCATTAACTGAACCTATTCTAGACCTTACCTTTTCATAGACGAGTATCACTGTCTGACAATCTCAGCCATCCAGCAAATTCCAGACTGGTTGCTCCTGTCTCAGTCCACTTGCTGTTGCTATAACAGATACCAGAGACTAGAGGCCAGAAGCCCAAGATGAATTATTTCATCTGGCCAGTCCCCTGTGCTGTAGTATAGCAGTGGAAAAGTGAGTAGAGGAACTCAAGGAGTGCTGGCTTTACCATCACTGACCCTCAGGAGGACTTATCTGGGTCCCAGAGATCACGACATCACACCCACAGGAATTAACCTAGACCCCCAGGAAGCCATTCATTTCCATTAATGATCCAGTCACTTCTTGGAAGCTTCACCACTACCCTGTCCCATCTCACTGGGGATTAAGGATCCAACACATGAACTTTTGTGGGACACATTCAAGCCACATAGGGCTCCTTCTACCAAATATTATCTATTGTAATTAAACCATAGGCTTACCTGATGTGGTACATTAAAGCCTACTTAGATCATTTCTAAATTGAGATAGTACATCATGGCTGGAGATTTATACTGAAATAACAAGGTTTAATCATTTCTATGTATTAATTTCCTTTTGCTGCTGTAACAGAATACAACATAATAGTTAACAGGAAAAAAAAAATCGTGGATTGGTGAAATGACTCAGTAAGGAAAAGCACTCGGTGCCAAGCCTGAGGACTTGAGTTCAATCCCCTCATGGTGGAAGGAGAGAACTTATTCCCACAAGTTGTCTTCTGACCTTCATGTATATATACATACTAACATACATACTAACATAAGGGAACATTTCAAAATAACCCTCACATGTTTATTTATTTCTAAAATTGTGTGTGTGCATGGATGTGAGTAAAGAGGCCAGAAGAGGCCAGAAGAGGGTTCAGATGTCCTGGAACTGGAGTTAAAAGCATCTGTGAGCCACCCTAGGTGGGTGCTAGGAGCTGAACTCAGTTCCTCTATAAGAACAATAAACACTCTTAACTGCTGAGCCACCCCTCCAGCCCCTCTCACAAGTTCATTCGAGTATTGGAAGTCTGAAGTCTGAAATGAGTCTTTGACAGCCAGGATCAAGGTCTCAGCAGGCCTGCCTTCTTTCTCAGGGCTGTGGGGTGGGTATCATGTCCTTTTCCTTGTATTCTCAACTTTTTGAAGCCACACACCCACACCCACACTTCTTGACTTGTGGCCACTTGCTCTGTCTTCAATGTACGCTGTCTAACTCTAGCCTCTGTGCTTGTTCACACCCCTTTTCTGATTCTGACCTTTTCATCTCTCCCCTGACCCTCTGTTTTTGTGATACTGGGGATCAAATCCAAGCATACAGCTCTACCAAGCTTTCCCCCTACTCCTTTGCCCCTTTTTATTGTTGTAAAATAAAATGCAACAAAAATAATACATAACATACAAATGTTCATTGTAGAGCAAATCTTAAACGGTCTTATTAATTGAAAACACCAGGCCACGTATTGAGGTAAATTCTGAATGATCAGAGAGACAGAACAAGCCACAGCCAACCTCACCTTGCCAACTCCTCAGCTGATCTTGTTTCCTCAGACTGCAGGCTTCTGAGTCTTCACCCAAATGAATCTCAGCTCCACTGCTGCTCAAAGCCTGAAAGCTTAAGAGGCCTTCTAGCTTCTGGTTTCCACCCTTATATACCTTTCTGCTTCCTGCCACTACTTTCTGGGATTAAAGGCATGTGTCTTTCTCAAGCAAAGACATGAGATCTCAGGTGCTGGAATTAAAGGTGTGTGCCACTGGAATTAAAGGTGTGTGCCACCATGCCTGGCTGTTTCCAGTGTGGCCTTGAACTCACAGAGATCTGGATGGATCTCTGCCTCGGGAATGCTAGGATTAAAGGCATGTGCTACCACTGCCTAACCTCTATGTTTAATCTAGTGGCTGTTCTGTTCTCTGACCCCAAATAAGTTTTATTAGAGTACACAATATTTTGGGGGACATAATATAATCACCACAGTTCATTTAAACACTTTAAAGTGTGGAGTTCAGTGATGTTATTACATTTTCAATGTGTGCAACAATCATCACTGTATTTCCAAACCTTCCTTCACCTCAAACAGAAGGTCTGAGCCCATTAGGTAATCTCTTCCTCCTTCCTCTTCTCCAGTCCTGATGACCTCTGTTACACTTTCTATGTCTATGAACCTACCTGCTCTAGCACCTTCTGTAAGTAGAAAGGTAAAGTATCTGTCCTCTTGTGTCTGCCTAGTCCATTTAGCACTTTGGGGGAGCCATTGTTCTGTCTACCACAATCCACATAAAAAACAATGTCTACCGGGTCAGAAACTATGAATCTGTTTACATAAGCAGGTGGAAGCAGGCCTGTTGGAAAGAGAGACCTGCTTGTACCACTTTGTCTCAGAGCCCAGCCCTAAAGCCCATTTTTGTTCAGCCAAGGTTAAACTGGGCTGGGTTACCTCTCTATAAAAGTTTACAGTTGGATTGTCTGTCTTTCCTCTTTTCCTTCTATGGAAAGGATAAGAAAATAACAGACTCAGTTTGAGGCTTCTGTTGTCTGTAGGATCAGAGGTCTGGAGAACAAAAGCCATTTTAGGGAATTTCAAGAGAATAGTAGCTTAGTGAATGTGTAATACAAACCAAATGCAAGAGAGTTATGATCAGGTCTGTGTCCAGGAGGAAAGTAGTGATGTTGCTAGGCTGAGAGAGCCAATGAGAGAACAGAACAAAAAAAAATATAGGTGTGGAGATATAGGAAGTCACACACTATTTTGGAAGCAGTGGCATTGTGAGGTAAGGCTGGTAGCTGTTCCTAATTCCTTTGATCTCTGTCAGATTTTCACCCCTATCCCTGGCTCTGTGTTTTATTTAACAAGACCATTTAGAAAATCTTCTTACAAAGTAGTAAACATACCAAGACAGGTGAGAGCATGTCTCCGTAAATTCGAGCTCTTTAGAGAAGTGCTTCACACAGTGTGGTGGTTTGAATGAGAATGGCTACATAGGTTCATCTATTTGAATGTTGGTCCCTGTTTGGGAAGGATTTGGAGGTGTGGCCTTGTTGGAAGAGGTGTGTCACTAGGGGATGGGCTTTGAGGTTTCAAAAGCCCACAAGGCCTAGTCTCCCAGCTACTGCTCCACGTCCGACCCGCCTGCCTGCTGCCATGTTCCCCCAACATGATGGTCGTGGACTTCCTCATTCAAGTCACCACATATGCATGAAGCATTTCTCCAAAGAGCTCAAAGGTTTTCTGGNACATGGTCTCATCCTTCTTTCACCCTCTGAAAGAGTAAGCAAGCCCAATTAAATACTTTCTTTTATAAGTTGCCTTGGTCATGGTGTCTCTTCACAGCAATAAAAAAGTAACAAAGACACACATGCAAGTATTTTTATTCTTTTAAAAAATATTTTAATTATGTATTTATGCATTTATGTGTGTATCTGTGTACATGTATATGCATGTGGGTGCCAGTGGAGGCCAGAAGAGGTCATTAGATTCCTTAAAGCTGGAGTGACAGGCGGTTAAGAGCCACCTGGTGTGGGTGCTGGCAACTAAACTCTGATTCTCACCTTTCTTCACTAGAGGCTGTGTTGCTATCTACAGCCAGGAGGTATCACAGAACCCTGGGATTACTGGAGCTAATAATTGTACTTTGAATGGAATGGTGGGTAGCAGGAGAATGCTTATGTGTGAACATAGGATCAAAAGCTGGATCAGGGGAGGGCCTGATTAGTTATTCCCTGACCAACAGTCACAGAACCTGACTCTGAGAAGACTAGACATTTCCTACATTCCCCAAAGCCTATACAATCAATGTGTGCACATTTCACATAATAATTTCACATCTAGAGATCTGGGCTAAGGGGACCATCAATGATGTTTGTCAGCATTATTAGTAATATGTAAAAACCGAGCATCAACCCAGATGTCCAACAATTGGAGAATGGCTGAGTAAATTATACCATGGAACATCGCACATCATTGTGCAGACATTCAACATGTAGATGAATAGCTTTTAATAACATTGGAAACTAAATATGGATAGACATGGTGATGCACACCTCTAATCCCAGTGCTCTGAGGTCAGAGGCAGGAGGATCTTTGTGACTTTAAGCCCAACCTGGTCTACATAGCAAGTTTCAGGACAGCCAGGGCTACCTAGAGAGACTGTCTAAACAATATGATAAATACAACAGGAAAAGCAACACACACACACACACACACACACACACACACACACACACTACACATTATCAACAGTGCAAATACTGGTGGAGACAGTGTGTGAGCTGGCCACATTCCCATGATGCTGGGCTTGCTATCAACTTTAATACTTCATCTGTATCCCACTTACTTAATCTGCATTTCTATTATGAAAGACATTGAGTAAATCAAGCCAGGGAAATTTCATCTNTGCTACCATAAGGAGTGACCCTGTCTCTTTTTTCTTTCTGAGATAGGGTCTTATGCTGGGTTATCTTGAACTCCTGAGCTTCCTGCCTGCACCTCCCAGGTGCTGAGATCACTGACATAGGCCACCACACTCAGTTTTATGCAGTGCCAGGGACTGAACCCAGGGCCTAATATCTGCTAGGCAAGTAGTCTACCAACGAAGCATAACTGGAATCCCTTGGGGTTCTTCATGATTAGATTAGTATTTTGGATGTGGTAGTTTGAATAAATGGTCCACAGGGAGTGGCACTATTAGGAGGTGTGGCCTTGTTGGAGTAGGTGTGGTATTATTGGAAGAAGTGTGACAGGGCAAAGACTTTGAGATCTCAAATACTCAAGCCTAGTCTAGTGGGACATTCACTTCTTGCTGCCTGCAGATCAAGATATAGAACTCTTAGCTACCTCTCCAGCATCATGTCTGCCTGCACACTGCCATGCTTCCTGCCGTGACGATAATGGACTAAACCTCTGAACTGTAAGCTAGCCCAATTAAATGTTTTCTTTATAAGAGTTGCAGTGGTCATGGTGTCTCCTCACAGCAATAGAAACCCTAACTAAGACATTGGGGTGTTGGAGGGAAGACCACAAAAGTAAAGTATCTTTCTCATCACGGTATAGCAAGGATACCAAAGTGACTTGTCACTGAGGATGTTGGCCTTGAACTCATGTTTTAGGTATTATTCACTGTCTTCCTCTCTTGCAACTCTCTGACCCTTGCTTTTTTCTTTACTATGTATTCAGAAGGAAATCATTATTAAAACCCACATTTAAGGAGTCAGGGAATCCATGTCTCTTCTCATTTATTGTAGGGTACCCCTCTATTGCAATTTTTTTCTCATAGGTAAACTGAGGGGAGGATGTTTAGGAGAAAGACCACAGGGGTCAGATATCATTTTCAGTCTATCACATCAAGGGTGGGTACTATCAATATGACTTATGACCACTATAGTTCACCTTGGTCACTCAGCTAATGTAGAGTTTTCTTCATAGTGATAGTACCTCCACCCCATTCCCTCAGTCTTATGAAGAAAGTTGCTACATACACTTCATATTTAGGAAGGGGTTATCTCTTTGGCAGAATTTTATATATTTATTTATTAGTGCTGGGGGATAGAACACATAGCCTCAAACATGCTACACAAATGCTCTCCCACTGAGCCCAACCCCCAGTCTGCCAGGACATTTTATTTCAACGGCTTTATTGAGGTCTAATGTATTCACCACAAAATTTCACTTGTTTTATGTGAACAATTTGATGAGTTTTAGGAAATGTATATCGCTGAGCCTGAGGGAACAAGTCTTTGAGTTGACATCCAAAAGATGATCATGATTTAACTAAGCAAAGACTGTTTCAGGCAGCAGGGACAGTGGGAGCCCCTGCAGGGAGCACGACACATCCAAGGGACGTAGATTAATCCTGAATCACCAAGGGAAGGTATGATATGTCACTGTACTTCATTTATTATGCTTCGTATTTAATATTTAATGTTTTCCAAAGCACTTAAAGCAAATAGCATTTTAATACCTAAATGTATAAACTCCAGTTAGGCGAACACTTGCCTAGAACAACCCAGCCCCTGATGGCTTACCCAAGATTTCACTATCATAACAAGTAAATATTAGGATAGTAAAATGCAGACTCGTCCCTGAGGGGAAATAAAGTTGTAATAAAATCTCCGTCTTTTGCAGGTCTTGTTTCAGTGAGAATGTAAAGTATGTGTACTCTACTTTCTGATGAACTCTTTGATTTACTTCCCTCTGGGACAAATACACCACAAAAAACTAAAATGTGAGGACATTATGGTTCAAATCTGAAATATCGCCACAGATGCACATTCATGACACCACGTTGGCAAATTGTTTTCAAGTTTGCAGAGCCTTTCAGGGACGGGGTGGGAGGCCTGGCGGAAGTAGATTACTAGAGGTGGGCTTTAGCGATGGTACCTGTCTCCTGTTCCAGCCACAGTCTGTTTCCTGGTCTGCCATAATGCAAGGGGAATCTGCCACATGCTCCTGCCAGTGTGAACACCACCAGGCTTTCTTCACCATGGTAGGCTGGAATTTCCTCTGAAAATGTGAGCCTCTCACATTTCTGTTAGACAATGGTCAGATCAACACAAACTAACACAGAAGATAGTTCAGAGGTCGGACAGTAGGGAGGAACTGCGACCAGACAGATGTCAGACAACTTTAGAATCTGAAAAGATTCTAGCTAGGGAAAACACTGAAATATCAGAGAGGCTCTTTCAGGATTTCCATAGAACACTGAAAATCCCTGGTGTAGATGAAGTTTGTGTTAGTCAGGATATGTATATCGCTGAGTTGAGGAAATGTGTATAGGAAAGGTAAGGCCATGGAGCAGTAACAAAGATACTCATTGTTAATGGCTTCCTAAGACAGGTCATTGATGTAAGTTCAATGGTACTTCTTATCATCTCTTCCCCAATAACTGGCTTAGGGGTCTGGGTTCCAAGCACCTTGGGATGGGGGCCATCTTCATCACGTGAAGTCAGAAGTTTGTCAGAGAAGGGGCAGAGTATACAGATGATAACATGGGAGTTTATGACTAAGTCTGGCCGTAGTATGTATTACTTCCACCCACATCCCTTAGGTCAGAACCCCAGCTATAATGCCTAAGGCAAAGAAGGCTGGATATGTAGTATTCTTATGTATGTATAAGCTTTGATGAAAATACGGCATCATCTTTGCTACTATTTTGCTAGAGTCTTACCATATAGCCGAATTTGGTTTGGAACTCCCTATGTAGATACAGCTGCATGGAAGTTACAAACCCCCTGCCTCAACCTCCCAAATGCTTATATTGCAAGTGTATACTGATAGGTTTCTCCGCGCAGCAATCAGGGTCAGGCCAAGTGAGGAAAGGCCAGGTTTAATTGACGAACTTTCCAGGGTGATTCCCGGCCCCACAGACAGGAGATGGGGCGAGAGACCAGAGGGAAGAGAGCGTCTAGTCTCGGGGATGCTGCTTAAATAGGCCAAGGGAGTGGTCTTGGCCTCTCTGGGGAGGAGCGGTGTTTTGGCCGGCTCTGAAGGGGCGGGTTCAGCAGCTTGTGGCCCAGTGCCGGCCTGCTGCACGGCTCCACACAGCGAGGGAGGAGTCCAAGCCGCTTGAGGTGTGAGTGGTGCTGGGGGTGGAGCCTGAGCCACACAGGAAGCTGCATCTGGAAGACCCCAGGGTAGAAAGCAACTCCGCCAGTCGCCTGGCGGCTTGGAATTGTCTGCCAAGAGCGGGAGCTCCTACCAAACATATACCACTATATCCAGATGCTGTAATTTCTCTCTCTCTCTGTCTCCCACTCT
>LZPO01055122.1:373871-385177 GCA_001675575.1 Neotoma lepida
CTAACATACTGTCTATACTGTCATGTGAGACAATGTAGAAAGATAATGAAAGTTAAGGGGATACAGGAAGGGAAAGATAGCCTTCACTCTAGAGTCTGGCTGAAGCCTCTTGCTGGCTCAGAATCAGGAATTCTTCACAAACTCAGGCACAAAACCTTCAACCTACAATTTTATCCTGCCTGCAAGATGTGCTGGGGTAAAGGTGGTGAAGTGGCCAACCAATGACTAGTCCAACTTAAGACACATGCCATGAGANGGAGNCTATGCCTGACATTGTCTGGAGAGGGGTGGGTGGGTAGTCAATGAAATGATTCCTAATGATACTCTGCTATACTTGTAGANCAGAGCCTAGCATAATTGTCATCGGAGAGACTTCATCTAGAAACTGATGGGAGCAGATGNAGAGACCCACAGCCAAACATTAGGCAGAGCTTGGGGAATCCTGCAGAAGAGNAGGAGGAAGGATTGTAGGAGCCAGAGGGGTCAAGGATATCACAAGAAAACGGTCCACAGAACCAACTAACCAGGGCTCAAAGGGGTTCACAGAGACTGAACCAACAACCAAGGAGCCTGCATGGGACTGANATAGGCACTCTACATATATGTTAATGGTTGTGCAGCTTGGTGTTCTGATGTGACTCCTAACAGTGGGAGCTGTCTGACTCTTGATTGCTTTTGGGACATTTTTCCTCCTACTGGGTTGCTTCGTCCAGTCTTAATATGAGGGATGTGCCTAATCTTATTGCAACTTGATATGCCATGTTTGGTTGATATTTCTGGGAGGCCCACCCTTTTCTGAAGAGAAACAGAGGAGTGGATCTGAGGGAGAGAAGAGGGAGGCAAAACTGTGGTTGGGATGTAATATATGAAAGAAGAATTGAAAAAAGAATTCCTCACAACTAACATTTGATGTGAAAGTTGCCCATCTAGAGATAATATCNCTTTTATGTGGAGATCTCTAATAAGAATGGTAAAATGGCAATTAATTGTGATTAAGACCTAAGTGTGTATGACCTTTGGAGATGGCCTTCCTTCCCAGCACTAACCTGTGATTTTCTAGGAATCTCACAAGAAACCTCATTTACAGTAAAAGACATTTCTTAACTGAGTTGTGCAAATCTTGTGGCNCCTGATTTATCTCATCAGATAACCAATATAAATCAAAGGCACCTCTGTAGCCACTCTACAATCTCGTTTATTGAGAAGGAGGGCAGAGAAGAAGGGAAACAAGTTTCTCAACAACTCTGAGATGTGACTTGAGGGCCACCAAAACCGTATTGCATCACTCTCTTTTGAGAAGCCCACATCCACATCCAGGTGTGTGTTATTCTTTCCCACTAACCCCCACACTAACATCTGTAAGTTAAAAAACAAAACAAACCATAAAACAACAACAACAAACACTCTGCCTCCTAAACCCCAACTGTGACTCATCCTGAAATTCTTCACTGTGAAGTCAAGACTCCCACCTTCCCCTGAGTGGACGTCCCTGAAGAGAGCTCGTTGGGCTGCTGCATGTGTCCCTGACCCACACCCCAGTGCTCATGCCCTAAGTTACCAAATGGACAGAAAGAGTGTCACCCTCTTTTCCTTCCTTCTCCAGGACATCCTGTTGATAGGAAAGCAGCCAAAAGATAAGCAGCAGAGAGCATTTAGAGCCCCATCAGGAGACCAAGTTCCGGAAGAGAAGAGGCAAATCATGGCTCGAGCCTGTCATTTGCCTAGAAAGCCAGTGCTTGTCTGGTCCCTCCCAGTAGGCAAGTCCCATCTCATCTGCTTGCATCCCAGCTCCTGACCTGTCCTGCCTCCTGTGGCTCCCTTTTCTTGAAAGGCACTTCCTCCTTCCTGTCCTTAGGGCCCAAGGAGACCTTGCTTCAAGGCTGACTCAGTCCCTGCTCCTGCACTGCCCCTATGAATGCTGCTCCTCCAGCCTCTTTGACTCCTGACCTACCCAGCCACTCACACACATTACCCACATGTACTCACAGTTGCCAAGGTGTAGTTATTGAATCCTCATAGGAAGATTCTCTAGGCCCTCTAAGCAGGAGCTAGCAGCGCCCACATCTCAGTNCGTTCCAGCTGCTACAAAGAATACCACAAACTGCTGTATGAATGAAAGACATTTATTGTTCACAGTTGGGAATCAATAGCAAAGCAGATTTGGTTTCTGATAAGGTTCATTGATGGCAACTTTTAGGTGTGCCCTCATTTGTGGGGAGGTCTTTGGGCCATGTTTTAATAGACACCAAGCCCACTCCTGAAAGGTCCTCTCTAAAGACCTAGCNGCTTCCTAGGGGCCTCACCTCCTCACAACATTCCCTTTGGAATTGGGTTTTTAGCATAGGAATCTGAGATAACACAAACATTCTGAGGCAGGATAGGAAGACAGGGAAAATGATGAAGACATGGGAAGAGAGAGGAACCCTTGAGCCTAGAGTCAGCTTCTCACCATCTGGGAATCAAGGTCTAACACAATGAACCTTTACTTAGGTCTTTCTCTCTTCCCAGCTGTANACCTGTNGTTCTCCAGGAATCTTATCAGAAACCCCATTTATAGTAAAAATGTGTGCCCTTAACCCTCTTGTGCAGCCCAAGTGGTTCCTGGCTTTATTTTAACAGATTGCAATTCCATCCATGCAAAGCATCCCCAGGGGCACCCTGTAATCTCAATGATCCAAAAGGGTACTAGAGAAAGGGAGCCTGTGTCTCCCTTGTTCATAAAGTGTGGGCTTTTCTTGAGCAGGCAGTTTGCTATATGAAGCCTAGGGTAGGGAAGGCCTTTCAGGCTCTCTCTGCCAACTAGTTTCCTTTATATGTTAATCTTAACGTCACTGTCCCCAGGCCCTACTGTCCTGCCACTGTTGCCTTAGGAAATCTTGAGATTGCTAAGAACAGAGTAGAAATGTTTCTAAAAGGAATCTTGGCCTCATGGTGGGTACAAGGATGTCAGAGGGAAGGGACTATGAACCCCTAGCCCCTCCTTTTCCTGATGTAAAAACCTGTTAGAGCGGCTGGCATATAAGCATGCACAAGGCCGTGGCATGGTGGCCTTATTGGGTCACAGAAGGAAAGAGCTGTGCTATGCTCTGGGATACGTGTAGGCTCAGCACCATGTGTAGGCAGCTCTTGTTGTGAGAATTGGCTTCATCCTACCATAAACTCAGGCCAAGTTTGACAAAGATTTGACGGAAGAAATAGCTGCCAGCAGAGGCCACATCAGCTAAGGAGGCTCTGCCCTAGCCCAGTCTATGGTTTAGAAGCACAGCCAATGTCAGTAATCAACTCACACTGGTATAACGGAATACCATGGCCTGGTTAGCTTTCATAGTTCTGCAAGGTGTTATGCAGGCTGTTGGCAAGAAAAGGCACCAGTGGTCTTACTTACCCAGCAATGAAACCTGCTANAGTACTGATCTGCCAGACAAGATGTGCCCATTGGTACAACAGTGGTTGTTCTGGTAACCAACTACTCTCTGCTTGGATTTGAGGCCTGCACCGCAGGAAGGAATTCATGCCTAGTACTGTAAACCTGGTCAAAAGCCCATGCTGGCAAGGTCCTAGGCCTGAGGAGCAACCCACTATTACTGCTTGGCTGCTATGGTCATGTCAAACTACCTTCTAAATATTTTATGTGTGTACCAGTATATTTGTTCTGCTCTCAACATTGGTAAGAGAAGCATCTTTTTTACAGTGGGCAGCCATTAATGCAGAGACCCACAAATGGTTCAAGTGCTACGAATAGGTGACTGTAGGTTGTAAATATACNGCTAGCTCAATTATTATAATTTTATCAAAATAGCTTTATTTACAAGCAACTTACAAACCAGGGTGAAAGTAGCAAGGACGGACACGAAAGCGATCCAACGATGAACTCTCTGCCTTCTAAGGTCGCAGCAGTGAAGAGCTAGACGGCGAGAGAGGTGATCCCGAAACGCTCCCAGTCAAGCAAGCAGGCGAGACAAGACGACAGAGANAGAGAGAGAGAGAGAGAGAGAGAGAGAGAGAGAGAGAGAGAGAGATCACGTAGCTGCCTCGATTTTTCAAGGGGCTCAGGTGTTTGGCCATGCCCTTAAAAGGGAGGTGCTGGCCACCTAGCTAAAGCCCAAATAGCCATCCACTACAGGTGACCATAAGCAGTTGGTCCTAAATGAGACATCTCCACCCCCCCCACTCTCAAAGCTCAGGGAACATTTTGGAAGGGGAACCAGAGAGAGTGTAAGATGGGGAGGCTGAGGAAGAGGACTGTGAAATGCTGACTTCTGAACAGCACATGGCCATTGCACTCCCAAGCTCACTGCAGCTGTGGTTACCTGCATAAGCCCTGCAACAAGAGCAAGCCAAGCGAAACTCTGGTTTGGATGGGGGAGGTGTTCATAAAACCCTGTCCCTTACTGAGGTGTTATTGGCAATTGATGGCTGCTGGTGGAAGGAGGGTCATTTTTCCTTGGGGTGCGGCCACTGGTAGGTTGCGCATGCTCAGGGATGCCCTGCACCCATGTGCAAATGGACAGCACTGATTGCACCCAGGGGCTTATAAAAAAATAAAAAGAAGAGGACATGAAGTTGGTAGAGGGATATGTTGAGTGGATTCAGGGAGAGCTGGAGGGGAAAGGGGGGTNGATATTGCCAAAGTACATTGTATGCATATATGAAATTCTCAAAAAAAAATTATATATTTTAAAATCTTCTCAATTGGACATATCTTTGGGATTAGAATTAGATTAGGGCTGCCCCCCAATAACCTCATTTAATTTAGTTACCATTCAAGCACTCTAACTCCAAACATTTTTTGAGGTACTAGGTGGATGAGGATGTAAGCATATACATTCTTGAGGGCTGGGGAGGGAATGGCTTATCTGGTCTCAATTTCTTCAGCAGTAAAATAAGGGGTGACCCTGTGCTGTTTTAGATTCCCCTATTCTTTTTTTTTAGATTAAATTTATTTATTTATTTTACATCCCTACTACAGTTTCCCCTCCCTCCTCTTCTCCCATTCCCTTCCAGCACCTCCCCTCCACCCCTCCCCCTCATCCACTCCTCTGTTTCTGTTCAGAAAGGGGCAGGCCTCCCATGGTTATCAACAAAGCATGGCATATCAAGTTGCAGTAAGACTAAGCACCTCCCCTTGTATTAAGACTGGATAAGGTGACCCAGTAAGAGGAATAGGATCCCAAAAGCCAGCCAAAGCGTTAGGGACAGCCTCTGCTCCCTATTCTTAACGTGTGAAAGCCTAGGCTGGGGATATGACTGGGTAAAGGTGCTTGCCCTGCAAGCCTGATGACTCAAGTTCAATCCTTGGATGTGGTGGCACCATCCTCAATACCAGCACCATCACAGGAAATGGGAGGCGGAAACAGAAGAGTGGATGGGATGTTCTCGTGCTTTGGTCATTAACATAAAAACAAGAGAGACTGCCTTAAAAACAAGGTGGACCAGTACCTGAAGGTTGTTTTCTGACTTCCACATGCATGCTGTGTCACAAGTACACCTGCTCTCACAAACACATCATAAACATACTCATATACATACATCATAACCTCCTTCCCTCCCAGCCCCCCAAACAAGTGAAAGTTCATCTTAGTGGCCTTTCAAGTACTGTTGACTGTGGGGCTTAAGGCATACCATGCAACCTTCNCAACATGCAGCCTCTCCAGGTGAAAGCTTACGTATAACACACAGATAATAAAAATCTATGTGTCTCCCTGANTGTTCCAAGTTTTGAGTGATGGCTGTAGCCATGATGCCTCACAAAACCAAACAAATTAGTTCTGAGGACAGACAACTGAGGTCAGTGAGTAGCAATAACAACAAAACAAGGTTGCAACTCAAGAAGGCCAGCTGTCACTCCTTCATCACGATGCTCCTGTATGGATGTAGTGTGAAGAAACCACACCATTGTTTCTCTTTGAGCACTAATGATATGCTCGATTCAGATCTCACCCAATTTTCCCACAGGAACTAGAATTGACCAGCCACTAGCAGAAGTAGATTATTGTCGTTTGAAATCACTGAAGCAGGCGTGTTCTAGAACACACATGACATCATATTTATGCAGCAAGAACAGACAACAATGACAACAAGAATAGAAACAACACACTTCATGTTTTCTCTAGGAAAAAAGGACTGTTTGGGGAAAAAAACAACAACCCATATCTAAACAATTGAAAGCACATCTGACTCCAGATTTATTTGATTGATCTTTCTCCTGTTAATCAGAAACAGAACTGATTTCCAGATTTTCATTGGCAGCTGTGAGCCAATAAAAAAATTCAGGAGAGAAAATAAATATCACAACTCAAAGAAACAGGTCNTTCATTTTTTAAAAAAGCATTGAATCAAGTTTCACGCTGCTGAGTTAATTTATTTATACACACACTATGCGTTTTGCACCCACAGAATTTGTTAGCATTAGAACATGATAAATTATACCTGTCTTATTTGTGAAAAACCATCTTCAGATTTCCACTCGTCTCTGTCAGTGGGGAACNGTTCGGGGGACATCCGTGAGCTTCACTGAAACTGTTGTTCAGGTGTGTGACAGAATGGAGGGCCTGGATTTTCTGTATTGGAGTGGATGGTTAAGAATTTCAGCCTAGGGCTGGCAAGTTGGCTCAGCAGGTAAAGGCGCTTGTAGTGTAAACCTGATGACTCAAGTTCTATCCCCAGAAGCCACAAAAAGTGGAAGGAGTGACCCTCCCCAACAAAGTGGCCCTCTGACCTCCATATGTATGCTGTGGCATGCACCTCTGCATTACACACACACACATACACACACACACACACGCAACACACAAATTAAAAGAAAAACTGGCATCTCAGCCTTGGGGCACTTCTATAACACTTGTAAAATTATCCTCTGTTCCTCGTTTTCTTCATGTCTGACATGGGTCCCAGACTCAGGGACTTTATGAATTTTAGATGGGGCTAATGCATGCAAGGAGCTCTGTATGAGCCCTCCCAGAATTGAGAGTCCATCAAATGTCAGCTTCGATACCAACATTGTTTCAAGAGAATCTTTGCCTATTTATATTTTATCTGTAAATTCATTTTACAGAAAACGAAAAGGTCGGACCTCTTGAGTGTGTGCTTTCTACTATTTCTAAGCAGGGTTGACNGAGGGCAGAGTAGGGATGGATAGGAAAACTTGTAGAGGTTTTAGCTTTTTCTGCCTTACCTGTAAGACTCGAGTATTTGGCTTGATGTTGTATGAATTCCAAGATCAGCAGACCGACCCATCTGAAACNAACTACCAGTGCCCAATTCTTTCCAAATT
The DNA here is from genome assembly GCA_001675575.1 of Neotoma lepida. NCBI lineage: Eukaryota > Metazoa > Chordata > Mammalia > Rodentia > Cricetidae > Neotoma > Neotoma lepida. The sequence goes on from LZPO01055122.1 coordinate 381,145, forward strand.
TAACAATGATAATTGTTAGCATCACAATTATTATTTTATCTACATTGCTGACACAGTAGAGCAGAGAAAATGGAGGTTGTGCCACTGACCATTTCTTGAGAGGAAGGAATTCCTGAGGATGGCGATTGCTGTGGACTGCATCCTTGTGCATGCCCCCTTCCCTCAGTTCATATGTTGAATATTGACACCAGATGATAATAGTAGGTGAGGCTCTCAGGAGGGGTTTGCAATAGGGTTAGTGTCCTTCTTAAGAGATAGGNGGAGCCTGCTTGTCTTTCTCTGCTCACTGTATGAGGACAGACTAGGAAATGGCCATCTGGTAAAGCAGGAAGAGGCTCCCTCCAGCACTCAACATGGTTGGTACCCTGATCCTGGAGTTCCCCTCTAGGACTGCGAGAAATAAATGTTGTTTAAGCCACTCAGTCTATGGTGAAAAGATCAAGACAGNGGTTGTTTAAAAACAGTGAGGACCCTGAGCCTTTCTGACCCAGACTCTTATGTGCTGTGATATTTATGTATAAGTGATCGTGAATGAAGAGGGGGGGTTTCACTTCTGTTGTCTCCATAGATGAGGACTCCACATTTTACCTAATGTTCATCAAATGGACAAGCCAGCCAACCTGACATGCAGAAGCTGGAATGCCGGGAAAGTTCGTCACATCCCACCACCCTCTAGGCCAGGCCATGTTTCTCCCCTTTCTAATGGTTTTCTTTGAGATTGGGCCAACTAATCCAATCCCTTGGTCTACCAGAGCACTGAAAAGTGCTTGTGTTATAAATTTCATGAACACCTGTAACTGTGTGTGTGTACACATGTGGAGGCCAGAGGTTGACTTCAGGTGTCTTCATTAATTGCTCACCACTTTATTTTTTGAGTTATGACTTCTCACTGAACCTGGAGCTCATTGGTTTACCTAGGCTGGCTGGCTAGCCAATGAGCTCCAGGTATCTGTCTGCCTCCCCACTCCCCCATCCCAGTGCTGGGGCTTCAGCTGTGCAGTAGCACACCTGAGTTTTGTGGGGGCAGGGGCTGGAGATCTGAACTCAGATCCTCATGATTATGAGGCAGACACTTTACCACCTCAGCCATCTCCCCAGCCCCAGCACCTGTAATTTAAGTGGAGGTGATTTCCCTATCTGTGTTTCTGTTTTGACCTCCACTCCATCTACCCTCCCTGCACCCAGGACCTCCTGGCATTTCCTTCCCTCTTGGCTCTTCTTAACCACTGGTGTTGCATGGTGAACATCAAGCCATTATAATTTGCAATGCCACATCCTGGTACAGGGAGATATGCCGGCTTTTGAATGTTGACACAGGAGTTTATGTCCAAATGAAGGCTGTCTGACTCAAGTCAGGGTTCCTGGGAATCATGGAGACCTACTCTGGCTACCTTAGATATAAAGGGACAACATTGAGGAAGATGGAATATAGCTCACATCAGGAGAATCGGTTGGAGAAGAGGCCACTCAGAGAGAACCAGAGGAAGACCAGGCCCTGAGTCAAGGCTAACCAGAATCTCTGCTGGCCCTGGCTATGTTTAGATACCAGGGAGAGGAGGTGCTCCACNTCTCTGGTGGGAGGTAGGATGCTGTGCCCCTTGAGTAAGCCCTAAGAGTAAAACTAGAGGTCAGTTATTGGGCACTTAAAACAACAGCAACAAAACAAAACCAAGCATACATCTCCTTTGCTTTATAGTGTCCTCAGCTATCAAAAGTGGAAACACCAGTTTTCTTGGGCTAAGTCACAGCTCCATTGTAGAGCACTTGTCTAGCATGCCTGAGACCCTAGGTTCCATCCCCAGCACCACAACTCAAACCCTTTTTATTTCCTATGAACCTCCTCAAATAGAGAAGAAGATGAAAACATTTTATAGCTAATTATAAGGCATGAACCACTCCAGGTGTGCATTCTATTGACTATGAAGTTGAGCGGTCCCTTCCAGTCTCTACTCTGTTCCTTAGTGCTCACCTGTGTCTCTCTCATTTCTCTGTATCCTTCAAAGTAATGCCATATCTACCTAGGTTCTACTCCAAAGACTTTCATAGACTTCCAGTGTCTATGTATGCCCCATGGCTGCATATCTACCTCAGAACCTCCATATCTCTTCATTCCTCCATCTCCTTCCCGGGTGCCTCCTCTCATTCCCTAATCTCATCACGGCTCCATACTCCCCTCATGCACCTGTATCCTCTGTGGTACATCCATATCTCCCTCGTGCCTCCCTTTCCCTTCAGTATCCCCATCAGTGACTACTGTCTCCTCAGGGCTTCCATACACAATCCTTTCCGTCTCATCTTATTCCTTTGCCTTCTGTCTCCCCCATTTTGCTTCCCACCTCACTGGCCTCATAGATGTTAGTCTAATGAACGGGAATNAGTAATTCCCATACAGATTACCTCCTGGGCTCACCAGAGATAGTAATTCAACCTCAGAATTTCTGTGCTGAGACCCTCCATGCTATTCTCTGCAGGCTACAGTGGCTCACAACAGGAACAAGACCACTGATGGGAATTTTGTAACAACTAAATTTCCTGGAACACTAGTTCTGGAAAACAGAATTCTGTGTGAAATGAGTTTATAAAATACTGCATCCAACCTCCCCTTCTTAGAGATTCACAGTTCAGGAGGCTCTGCTGGTCAGATTACCGGTGAAATGCTTNACCCCAGCTTTTAAGTCTTAGGAGATCACAGAAGTCTTTTGTCCCACAATGCCTATTACAATCCTACAAGATGGTGTCTGTCCCATGACATCTACTTAAATCCTGTAAGAAAGTTTCGAGACTTCCTACTGTGCAGAATAAATTTCGAATTATTTATTTAAAAGGGTGTCTTGTTACNTAGTCTAGGCTAGCATCCAACTTGTGATCTTTCTGCTTCAGCTTCCCATGCACTGGGATTACAGCTCCTATGCGATGGAGCTCAGTGGTAGAGCACTTGACCATATGCTGGCATTACAGGTGTGTTCCTCCATGCTGGCTGGNTTTCATTCTTCTTTATGCCATTCCCCATGGTCTTCTACTACATGGATTGAAGCTTCATCTCCTACTGTAACTATATGGCACCTCTGACTTCTACCAAACGGACACTGTTCACAATGACAAGCTTCTAAGATCCATGTACACCCTCTCTCACCAGCTATTTCATGGGGTGGCAGCCCCCTTTCCTTCCTTCCATGAACATTCTTTTCATTCCTTAAGACCCAGCTTGGGTCCTCTTTTACAGAACCTTCCAACAGCGTCTTGATTGCTGGCACTACCTCTCTTTTGGATTATTCTGGACTCAGCTTCAGAATTCCTATGGTAGGACTTTGCACGGAATGACAGGCTATGGTGATGCTCACATCAGGAACAGGTCTACTGGAAGTTTCTAACAATCTGCAATGTTAGTCCTAGAAAAAGAATTCGGTAGTAAGACAAGTTTGGAAAATGATGTTTTCCATAGACCTTGGAGAATATCACTCAGTCCTTTATGGTGTCTCCTTCCAAGAGTTCCTGGAGCTCCCCNTACCCCTCTAAAGCTCGCAGGTTTATTCCTTATCTCCTCACCTGAATTGCAGTGGGCACTGTGATCTTTCCAAATGGAAGGCCCCAAGCACTGTAGCATCACAATAGATAATGGTCAGTTTGCATAATGTCTTCTCAGAATGATGTTTTTGATTTTCACTCTAGCTGCTGCTACCTGACCGCCTGGGTATAATGCTGCAAGACCCGGTCATTCTGCAAGGCAAAGATAGTCAAGGCAAGGTGAGTTGGTCCTGTGATTCCCTAGAACAAACACGCAAGGAGAAGAAAGGAGAGAAAGAAAGAGGAAGGGTAGAGAGAGAGATGGAGGGAGATAGAACGGAAGGGAGATGTAGCTGTGTGTCAGGTTAACTTGGGAAGAAAGCTGACAGGCTGGTCACNAGGACTCGAGGAGCAAGAGATTTCTGGTTCAGGTTCTCACTGTGTCTCTGACTCCTTGTCCCTTCTGGCCTTGATTCCAGCCATCATGTGGGGGCTGAGGGTTGAATCCTCTAACAGCAACACCCTATTT
>LZPO01055122.1:386454-398389 GCA_001675575.1 Neotoma lepida
TTCTTCTTCTTCTTCATCCCCCTTCTCCTTCTTCTCTCCTCCTATTCTTCTTCTTCTTTTTTTAACCAGTTAGGCTCCACTAAAAAAGTAAAACAGGTGGTAAAAGTGGAAACTGGCATCACAAGCGTTGTGTTCAAGTGAGCTGACACATCCTCTCATCTGTGAAATGGGNCTAGTACCAGTACCATTTCCCCAGGTGGCTTTGAGGATCCATTGAGTTAACCTGTAGGAATAAAGCATGATAAGAATTCTGGGTGGGTTATGTGTGTCCTAACACATCAGCTGGGACATACAGAATTGGTACCACATGCTGGGCACGAGAGTCACTGTTGTAGTTTCCTTTCTGGGTGGCTGTGAAAAAACACTCTGATTAAAAGCAGTGTGGATTGGAAAGAATTTATTTCATCTTGTACTTCCAGGCCACTGTCCACCATTAAGGGAAGTTAGGGCAGGAACTCAAGGCAGGAACATGAAGGCAGGACAGTTTGCTACTTCATGGAACATTATCTCTGGCCAGGGAACTCACAGCCACAGGAGTATATGGCAGGAGCCATGGAAGATGCTTATTGCTAGTAGCTTGCTCACTGGCTCAGACTTACGTAGCTTTTTTATACAATCCAGTACCACCTGCTAGGGATGATGCTATCCACAGTGGGCTGCACCCCCCTCATCAATTCATAACCAAGACAATCTCCCAGCAGACTTGCTCAAAGGCCAATCTGATCTAGGCAATTCCTCAATGGGGCTTTTCTTCTCCAATGACCATAGGCTGTCAAGTTGACAAGTAGGCTAAATAAGACATTCACAAATATGTTTTTCCAAATCTTGCCACTTGTTAGGCCAGTGCAGAATTGCATAAATAAGCAGTCAGAAGAGAACTTCCCCCAGTGAGAGCAGATCAGGTCCCTGGTCTCATGTGTTACAACCATTCACCTCGTGTTTTGTTTTTCTTGCTTTGCTTTCCAAATCCCAAAGGCCCTTGTGCCATTGGTGTTTGACTGATGTGTCAGANGCCTTCACAGTTCCGATGGCTTTCTTCTCACTTTGCAGCTAGTACATTTTTTATAAGGTCTGGTCTCCAGTTCCCTCTCAAGCTGCAGAGGATTTCTTCCTGCTATGCTGCAGGATGCCTGCTCTTCCTTCAAGGTAAAACATTAACTTCCAGAGCCCTGAGAATAGCTTTAATGTACACATCATTGGAGCAACAAGGACCTGGAAGACAAAGTTTTCACTGGAGCTTATCTGATAACTGAGAAGCCTGGACCACAAGAGTTTCAAGGTATTTTGGGGCTTCATAATAGTATCCAAACACCAAGAATACCTTTTCCCAGATCTATGCACCACCCAGCATTCTATTATTCTACTTTTCATGTTAGAAAAGCATACATGCATTCCNTTAAAAATATAAAAGATACAGGGGTTGGGAAAATGATTCAATGGTCAGATGCTTGCTTGAGGGGCACTCAAGTTCAAATCCCTAGGACACATGTAAAAGCTGGGATGTCTAAGCATGCTTGTACTCCAATTGAGGTGTGGAGACAGGTGGATACTGGGAGCTCACTGGAGAGCCAGACTACCAGAAACTGCAAGTTTTGAGTTGAGTAAGGGACTCTGTCTGAAAAAATAAGGTGGAGAGCATTTGAGGAAGACATCCACAGCCCTCTAGCAGCCAAACCTGCACACACACATCTATAGGTACCCACGCTCACGTGTGCCCCTCCCTATACAGATACACACATATACACGATTAAAAATATTTAAAATGTGAGTTAATTTTATCATTGAAATCTTTATTCATTTTTTTATGTTTGCTTATATGTACCTATGTGTACCATGTATATGTCTGATGCTCATGGAAGTCAGAAGAGGGCATCAGATCTCTTGGAACTGTAGTTACAGACAGTTATGAGCTGTCTTGTGGGACTGAACTTGGGTCTTCTGAAGAGCAGCAAGTACCATTAGCCACAGAACCATTCTCCATCCTTGATTTTACCATTTACTTATTTTATTTTTGAGATGTGGTTTTATTATGTTGCTCAGGTTGGTACTGAAAGTGACTCTCCTGCCTCAACTTTCCATGTACTGGGATTACAGGTGTGTGCCAGTCTGTGCAGCTAATTGTAGCATTTTTTGTTTATTAATCATTTGATTTATGATTTGAATATATATATATAAGTTTTCAGTACAAATTTTATCTTGCAGATATGTTTCTCATTTTATAATTTANTATTTAATTTGGCAAACTTTTTGATACATGACTTAAAACTGGTACTGAATAAAATGAGTTAACTTTTACTTGGTAATTTCTATTATGTCATGTTTTCAAATTCCCTTTCCTCCCTTAACTTATGGAAACATTAATTTTAACATTTTAAACATGTTTTTATGGTTTTATTTTACTTACATTCCTGAAACATTTGGAATAAAATGCCACAATGGGAGAACTTAACGTTATTGTATTTCCAACAGCCTTATCAAGAGGGAATTAAGACATCATGAGACTTACGCTCTTACAGTTTCCATTTAACGTTCTAGAAGATATTTACAGTGCAATGATCACTGTTACTTTATTTCAGACATCTTCATCATTCCAAAAGGAAATCCTGTGCCATCAGCAGGGGTCACCTCCAGCATTGCTTCTCCTTTCAGCTATTAGCAGTCACAGATGCTGTGCGTCTCTCTGGAGTTGTCTGTCCTGGTGACTTTCAATAATTGCACTTATACAGTGTGTTATGTGTCTGGTCATTTAAACTTAACCCTGTGTTTTCAAGGTTCATCTGTGTCAACATGTATCATCACTTCACTACTTTTCATCATCAGTTAATATTCAAAGGTAGGGACATACACTTGGTGTCATATTCATCAANGGACAGGCATTTGAATTGTTTCCCGTTTTCAGCTTTTGTAAACATCTTAGTTAGGGTTTCTGTTGCTGTAATAAAACACCCATGACCGGAGCAACTTGGGGAGCAAAAGGTTTATTCAGTTTATGCTTCAACATCACTGTTCATCATCAAAAGAAATCAGGGCAAGAACTCAAGCAGGGTAGGAACCTGGAGGCAGGAGCTGATGCAGAGGCCATGGAGGAGTGCTGCTTACTGGCTTGTTCCTTATGGTTTGCTCAACCGTCTTATAGAACTCAGGACTATCTGACTAGGGGTAGCATCACCTACAATGGACTGTATTCTTCCCCATCAATCACTAATTAAGAAAAATGCCCTATGGACTTGCCAACAGCTGGATCTTATGGAGGCATTTTCTCAGTTGAGGCTCCCTTCTCTCTGATGACTCTAGCTTGTATCAAGTTGACATAAAACTAGCCAGTACAGTGAATGATGTTGCCAAACGTATCTGGGTACAGGTTTTTGTGTGGCCATATGTTTACATTCTCTAGCATAGATACCTAATGTTGTTGGATTATATGGTTACTGTCTAAGTTTTTGAGAAACTTCAAAATGATTCCTCAAAGCCTGCATTGCTTTATATATTCAACAGCGGTTTCTGAGGAGGGCACCAGTTTCTCCAGTCTTGCTAATGCTTGTTAATTTTGTTGATTATAATCAACCCGATCATTGTGAAGAGGGATTTCATTGTGGTTTTGGCTTCCATNTCTCTGATGACCAATGATGGTGAGCATCTTTTCACATTCTTATTGGCCATCTTGCCCACTGTGCATCTTTTCTGAAGATAGTTCAAAAATCTTGCCCATTTTAAATTAGGTATTGTCTTTTTATTTCTGAGTTGCAAGAGTGCTTTACATAGTCTGAACACAAGGCTTTTCTATGACATCATTTGCAAATATATTCCGCCATTCTGTGAGTTTTTTCTGTTGTGGAATATTTGTTTATGCTGTGAAGATGTGGCTTTGCCAAGGCACCCTCTGATTGGTTTAATAAAGAGATGAATGGCCAATAGCTAGGCAGGAAGAGGGTAGGTGGGACTTCCAGAGACAGAGAGGACTCTGGGAAGAAGAAAGGCAGAGTCACCAGCCAGACATGGAGAGGAGACAGAAGGTGCAAGATGGAAGAGAGGTAGCACCACATGGCAGAGCATAGATTTAAAAATATGGGTTAATTTAAGTTATAAGAGATGGTCGAGACAAGCCTAAGCTAAAGGCCAAGCTTTCATAATTAATAATAAATCTTCAGGTCATTATTTGCAGACTGGTGATCCAAGGATAGTCCGACAAGAAAGCTTGCTACGTTTTTCCTTTATTTTTTGCATGTCTGCACATGTGATATAAATGTTTATGTTTATGCATGTTCACATGTATGTGTTGTGTGTGTACTCATGGAGGTGATAAGTTGATAGCAATATCTGCTTCAGTTGTGTCCATTATTTGTTGAGGCAGGACGCTTGCAGAACCTGAAGATTGCCAATTTGGTTACTCTCACCAGCCAGCTTGCCCCAGAACTCTACAACAGCAGCCTCCCAGTGGCTGAGGTTATTGGTGGGCCACCACACATGCCTGGCTTTCATGTGGCTTCTGAGGAACTTCTACCTTCACACCTGTACAAGTGCCTTTATCCACTGAGCCATCTCCCCACCACATTCTGTGAGTTCTCTTTCAAGTTCTTGATATTCTCCACAGCATAAACCCTTTTTGTTCCTATGATGTCCAACTTACTTATTTTTCTTTTGCCATTTGTGATTTTGGCATCATATACAAGCAACTGTTACTTGACTCCCAAAGCATGAAGATGTCTATATTTCCTTCTAAGAGCTTTATAGTTTTAACTCCTATTTTGAATTGATCTTTGTATATGTTTAACCTTACTTTTTATAAATGACTGTCAGTTACCCTCAACACTACCCTCTTCCCACCAATTAAAATGACATTGGTGACATGAATAATATTGTTCCAGGCACTAACTCTTCTTCTTCTTGTATTACTAGAACCAGTTTTTTTAAAGTACAGAGCCATCCAGTTCGAGGCTCTGGGCCTTTGCTGCTCGGTGTAGCCATCTGATCAAGTTTCAGCCCAGAAATTGTAAGTGCAAGTGAAACATACAAGCCCCAGGGGAAGTTTTCACAAAGAAATCGCTTTCTCTTTGCTACCCTTTCTCTCTTCTCAAAGGCTTTAGTATACACACATGGGAGCCAGTGAGGATGCACACACAGGTATCTCTAAAAGGGTGACAGAAAAACAAAATGGACCAAACTGTATTTCTGGATGACCCCAGGTGATGATCAGAGAGGTTCTGACTACTACTCATCCACACAGCTTTGGCCTATTACAAGTTAGAGAGGAAAAACTATTGCAGTAATTCTACCTCTGTCTGGGGCCAGGGCTTTGTCATAGCAGCTTACATGCTATGCTATGATTATGCTACCTTTAGTGTATATAGAATAGTATATAGTATATACTATACAATAGTATATACTATATAATAGTAATTCTATATAATAGTATATAGAATAGGTTTTGTCTTATGTCTGTCTCCCCTTACTCCACCCCTGTGTGTGTGTGTATGTGGTGTGTGTATGTGTGTATGTGTGTGTGCATGTGTATGCACATTGAAGCCTGAGGACAGATGTTTTCCTCAGATGTTGTCTACCTTGTTTGAGACAAGGTTTTTCATTGGCTTGGGGCTTGTCACATAGGTGAGACTGGCTGGCTAGTGATCCCTAGGGATCACATCCTCATCCTGTCTCTGTCTCCGAGTACTAGGATACAAGCACACATCACCGTGCTCAGTTTGTTAAATTCATTTTTTTTTTGTTAAACATGGGTACTGGAGGTAAAACCCAGGCCTTCCTGCTTATTTATAGAAACACTGTAATGACAGAGCCATCTTCCCAGCCAATGTCTGTCTATTTTAATATCTGTAGTTTTACAAACCGTTTAAGCGAAGGTAGTGGAAGTCCTTCACAGTCTTAAAATTCAGTTGGCTCTTCACCTGCATAGGTCAATAGTCTTTCAGACTAATTTTGTCTACTTTATCATCCTCTGCTTTCTGCTCCCAAAGTTTTTGGCTTTTCATTTTCTAAAACTTGTATTATCACAAGAGATAGCTATAATGGCACAATCATGGTGTGTGTCACAGTCTGCAGCCCATATACAGGAGTCAGTGCAACATTTATAGTATGGTCACACTCAAGACTGGCCATCCAGTTCCACTGGAGGAAGGCACAGGAACTGCCTCAGACACTCTGACATTAACAGGAAGGGGGAACAAACCTGGACCGTGCATACGTACGTCTTGACTACTACTGTACTTCTCTACTAAGGAGAGCCAAAGCTTTCGAAATTACTGGTCCCTTTTACGAGGGGCATCAGTGAAGGGGAGGAGGGAAGGGAATGGGTGTGGTTATGTAAGGAGAAGAGCTTCCCCTTCAGGATGGTGCAGCATGATGATGTTCATAACCAGAGTGGGGTGGGGCCAGTCCAGNGCTTGTTAATTGTCTTACTTCTGATTTTCCTTATGAGGTGGTTAGAAATACATCACTGTGGGATGCTATTTAATTTGGTATGACGCCGGATGAGTGCCCTCTATTATAACAGCCTCTTTCCCTCTCATGCTAGATTATANCAGAAAGCAGTTTTTCTAACAAAATATGCAATTGGCATCAGTCACTTAGTTGTAACAATTTAGGATGCTCCATTTCCCCTGTAAAATTGATTTTCACTTCATATTCACACCAAGGGCCCTCCACCTTTTTGAAATTGTCTCAACCTTGAGTAGAAGAGTTCACATAGCAGGAAGAAAGAGAGGTGGTCAGAAACCATTCAACACACCAGCATTGGTTGCACTTCTAGAGGAGTAGTTAAGAGGAATGACTTAAAGTATATTAGTCTTAAATTTAGGCTTTAAATTTTAATTTTATCTGTCTGTATGGGTGTTTTACCTGCATATATGTCTGTGTACACCCAGTACCTGAGGAGGCCAGAAGTCATCAGATCCCCTGGAACTGGATTTCCAGATGGTTTGAGCCACCATGTGAGTGCTAGGAGTTGAACTGTGTCCTCTAGACGAACAGCCAATGCTCTTAACCACTGGAGCCATCTCTCTAGCTCCAAATTTTATGATTAAAATGTCTAACTTCTCAATGCCCAAACCTAAATGATACCAAGTAAAACAATGAAAAAGGCCTTTGAACATCAACTTAATTTGGTTTATCAGTTGTATGTAAAATGCACTGGGGTATTATATCATCTGAATTCTGTTTCTAGAACAGTCCTTGGCCTTTTAACTATCAGTCTTTGAATGTTCATTTTCACTAATAACAAAATAAGCACTAAACATATGTACATATGCATGTATGCATGTAATACATATCTCTATATATTGCTGTTTGGGGATGCCCAATTTCATGCACTTTGAGTTACCAAATATAGGAGTTGATCTGTGTATACCCAGAGCATTGGTTGAAAGTCTGAGTTGTGAAATTCTCATCAAACATAGCCAGTGTCTCTTTGGCCACCAATTGTCACAATTTTGCCATTGTTTATGGAAGTAGTAGGTGGGTGACAGAGTAGCCCACATGATCTAAACTATAGGATGGTGAAGGATGGACAGTATAGTCTAAAGTATAGGATGGTAAAGGGTGGGCAGTATAGTCTAAAGTATAGGATGGTAAAGGAAGGGCAGTATAGTGTTAGGTCTCTGCCTGCCTGGCCTTCCTGCAGAGAAACCAGCACAGCACAATGTTGCCAGTGGTTTAGTTCTTCTTGGTTCTCTGATAAAAGGCTCAGCACTTGGGTTGGTGAGTGGGGAGCTGCTTTCCTAATGGGCAGTACTGGGAGTGGGGGTGGGGTCTAGAATCTAGGCTTGGACCTCAGGGCAGTTTCCAGAGATGGAGGTTGCTGAGAGGTGATTGGACCTCCACTGATGAGTTTATAGATAGATGGGCTAGTCAGAGTGAGCCTAGGTAGAAGAAGAAGGTCACTGAGGGCATGTCTTCTAAAGGTTCCCCCACCCCCACTCCATCCCTTTTCCTGCTTCCTGGCTACTATGAGGTGAGCAGCTATACTCTGCTATACACTTTCTTGTAGAGGGAAGTTTCTCAGTCCTGCCTAGCCCCACAGTCTGGACAAATCTCTCCCACCTGAGCTTTTGAAGCNGCTTATAAAATAATCATTCAGAGGCTTATATTAATTACAAACTGTTTGGCCTATGGATCAGGTTCATTATTAACTAGCTCTTATAACTTAATTCAACCCATTTCTATTAATCTATATGTTGCCACACGGCCGTGGCGTTACCAGTCTGCTGGCATCTTGTTGATCCTTGGGCAGCAGCTGGCATCTCTCTGACTCCACACTTTCATCTCTGTCTTCAGTTTGAATGTACNGCCTAACCTTATTCTGCCTCACCATTGGCCAAACAGCTTTATTTATCAACCAATGAGAGCAACACATATTCACAGTGTACAGAAAGATATCCCACAGCACTCTCTCCCACGATCCTCTGCATCAACANAAGCCACAGCAATGTGGGATCTGTTAAACGCCTGAAACCTTGAGCCACAATAAAAATTTCCTTCCCTAAGTGGATTTATCTCAAGTGTTTTGTCAAAGCGTGAAAGATGAGTCATACCCCAGGGGACCACAATTTGCTGTGGGCAGGATGACTAGGTTGCAGGTGAGNTCCTTAGCCAATTCACTCTTGCTGGGAAAGTTGACTACAAATGTTTTCAGAGGGCCAAAAATATTAATGGTCTCATAGATGAGCTCCCTGACATTATAAGACCTATATTCCAGCAGAACATTAATAACCAAGTGCACACAAATGACTCCAGAGAGCATTAAGCAACCTGGGTAAAATCTGATTAGATGGAGCATGGCAGCTACTTGTGAGTAGATAGTCCTTGATGACGATTGGCTAAGAGATGAATTGAGAGAAATGAATGGTGCTACAGATTGTAATTGCTTCCACTTCGGGACAAAGCTTGCAAGTGTAAAGCCCGTCCTTTCTGGTGAAGTTGTTTATGAGTACAAACAGGCCTTACATGCAGCTGTTTCCCACAGGGTTCTGCTGGATGTCCCATTGGGTAATATGTGGTTGGGTGAGTACTCAATGAGAGCATCGTAAAAAACTATTTTTTTTTTTTTTACTAATTCTTTGAGAATTTCATACAGTGTCATTTGACTATATTCACCTCTTCCTCCTCTCAGATTTGTCACTACCTTCCCACCCTCTCCCAACCTCATGCCTTTTTTTTTTTTTTAAATAACCCACTTAGTCCTTTTGTGCTGCCCAGATACTCATGGGTGTGAGGCCCGGTCACTGGAGGTATGCCTTTAAAGAAAACAGACTCTCCTTTCCCTAGAAGCCATCATCTGCCAATCAATAGCTTCTCAGTTAGGTGTGGGATGTGTGATTGCCCCCCTCCTCCATGTTAGAGTGTTGACTTTTGTATCTTGTACAGGTCTTGTACAGGCAAGTTCATGTATACAATGGTCCTGTCATGTCCAAAGAGACAGCTTGGCTCCAGTCCTCCCTCCTCTGGCTCTTATGTTTTTGTCCCCTCTTCCAAGAAATGAGGACATCCCCCCTCATTTTTATGATCCTGATAAAGTTCTAAGCATGTTGTCAATAGTTACAGAATGAATCAATGTGTTAGTATATAGACCAGACTCCCCTGTCCTTCTCTGAACCACTACCTTGTGCTCTGTATCTTAGAACAAATGAGACCCCAGCTAGCACCTCCCTCCACTGTCCAACCCCAGCTAGCACCTCACCTCCATTGTCCAACCCCAGCTAGCACCTCCCCCCATTCTCCAACCCAGGTTTGTCACTTTTTTTTAAATAATTTATTTTTATTTTATGTGCATGAGTGTTTTGCCTGCATGTATGTCTGTGTGAGAGTGTCAGATCTTGGAGTTAGACAGTTGTGAGCTGCCATGTGGGTGCTGGGAATTGAATCCAGGTCCTCTGGAAGAGCAGCCAGTGCCCTTAACTGCTGAGCCATCTCTCCAGCCCCAGGTTTGTCACTTCTTGTTTTCTCCTCTTGTGCATGCATGTGGCTGGGTTTGCCCTGTGTTCCTTTTCTCTCTCCATAGCTCTTCCTACAGCAGACTGATCCCTACTTCATTCAAATGGATCAGTGTACGACAGTAACCAGGACCTTTTATTTAAACTGTTCCAGTGGCTGACCTGATGTCCTAATGTTTTTGGAGGGAAGGAGCCTGGTACAGTTTGGTGCAAGGTACCTCTCCAGTTTGGCCTTTGCACTTCAACCTGGTTGTCTGGAAGGCATCGCAGGGGCTGACCTAGTTGTGTTGGGTATATGGTGGAGCTGAACTCGGGGTTAGCTGGGAAATAAGCCCACAAAACCAGTCAATCACTTGGTAAGGCTGGGGCATGACAGGAAGACCACTGATGCGTTTGTTGGGCTTCCCCTTCTAGTGGGTCCTTCTACTGTGGACACTCCCTTGTCCACACCAGATTAGAAAGGCCATCAGAGGCCCTCTGCTTGGACACCAGTCCTCACCAGCATAAGGAAGCAAGTGTATCTCAGTGGCCCTGGGCACTAAAGCATCCCATGAATCCTTCAACAAGCATTTTCATGGATACATGGAGCCCACAAAGGAGAGGGTATATGGCAGGAGGGGATGGCTTGTGGCAGGCTCCCAGCTTCAAGTAGGGAAAAAAAAAAGAGTGTGAAGATTTATAATGACTGCAGATTTTCTTTGGCAAACAGCTCATTCTGCTGCCTCCTTTCCTCTGGTCCAGCAGGCGTTCTTAAGCAATAGCTACCCCTTGCTGCCACAAGCTCACCACTCCAGTTCTAAACAGCTCAAACCCCTCATTTTGGAACAGATCCTGAAGTAAACCCCCAATGGAGCCAGATTCCAGCCTGGGAGTGCCACATGCTCTACGCAGGGGATTGAGTATGCACTTGGGAACAAGTTGGGGCCAGGACCAAGTGAGGCACAGCGCCCCTCTATGTTGAAAGAAGAGAACAGCACAGTATGTTTTAGCAGCCACTTGACATTGGAAAAGATTGATTTGGCCTTCTGGTGTGTTGTTTCCATAGAAGCGGGGCTTAACCTTTTAAGTGAAGATTATAAGGCTACCTAATTCATTTAAAATTAGGCTTTAAGCATTTCAGTATTTAATGCCCGAGTGTTTCAGTGGGACTTGCTGTAGCCATTGATCCGACTGCCAGACAGAGCTGTGACTCTGGCATCTACCAGACTCTCACTCTGCTAGAAATCCGTTTGCATTATTTGTAAACATAATTTTCCACAGAGGCATAACTCCTGAGGAAAATCATCAGAATATTCATCAATACATTTNAATTAATGAACAGCATAGATTTCATAAACACAGAAGACTGGGATGCAAGCAAGACACATGTGCATTCAATTAAAGTAATTTATTGTATTTTTCCAGAATGGACATAAAGAGCATCTTGGGAGTTGATATCACAACACAGTGTTACACACCATTTTCACAACTAGCTTTGCATTGAACTCTTTTTAAAAGAACATAGTAATTTTTAAAAATCTGAATATTTACATATTAATAAAACATATGTACAGAAGATTGAGACACATCCATAGATATGGACCTTTTTGTTGTTTTGCTAAGAAAGCCTATAAAAAGGGTTTCTGAACAAAGCTGAACAGTAGTCACAGTAGGTTAACACAAATACAATTCAAACTTACAAAATACGATTTTACTGTTACAGTTTTGATNTGCCTTTTCAATTTGTGAATCCATTGCACTTATCTGTGAGTTGAATGATGTCTCCCCTCCTCAAGTATTGAAAACTCCAAGCTGTCACTGAGGCTCGGAAGGAAGTGTGTTCTGAAGGTTTACAGTGCATACTGAACAGGCCTACAGTTGTAAGTATATGTTCTCCCTATACTGAAAACACAGTCACCATCATTTCATAGACTGAAGGGTACTAATTCAGCTTTTCTATTCCCTTGAGGAGTATTTCATTCTAGGAGGCAGAAGACATGTTTTTTTTTTTTTTTTTT
>LZPO01055122.1:422120-444884 GCA_001675575.1 Neotoma lepida
AGAGAGAGACAGAGACAGAGACAGAGACAGAGACAGAGACACAGAGAGAGAAACATCTAAAAAATAATCTCTAAAAGTTTGTTGGGGGAAAAATAAGAGAATACTATTAGATTGTATGGACGGAGGTGATTTTTAAAAAACGGACATTAGGAAACACAAAGAATAAAGGAAAAGAAACCTAGCTGTCAGATCCCAAATCTGATATGACAAAAGGTAGCATGTGCATTGCTTGTACAAGTTGGGGAATGAGTGGCAGTATTTGCAACACATGTGACTTACAGAAGAACTCAGATAAGATGGTGAGAGAACAATGACCAGACAGAAACAGGAAAAACACAGAAATTCACGCAAGAGAAAGCAGCACTAAGGAAAGTGGAATGCTAGCTGACTCATTAGTAATCACAAACTCTACCGCTCAAGTGTCAGCTGAACTTCAGGTGACGGGTGAAAATTAAAGTCTGGCAACACCAGATATTGGTAAAAATGAGGGGAAGTAGGATTTCTTACACACTGCTCGTGAGACCACTTGATAATGCCCAATGAGGTTGACAACCACACTCCCTGTTAGCCATTTCACTACCCAGCATATCCTTTAGGAAAACTCAGCTATAAATCCCAGGAGATGAAAGATGACCATTGACATTGCAGGGGAGCGGGGNGGGAGACTCAACCTCACT
Source organism: Neotoma lepida (assembly GCA_001675575.1). Classification (NCBI taxonomy): domain Eukaryota; kingdom Metazoa; phylum Chordata; class Mammalia; order Rodentia; family Cricetidae; genus Neotoma; species Neotoma lepida. The sequence goes on from LZPO01055122.1 coordinate 422,798, forward strand.
GTCTCAAATAAAGGCTGTAGAAAGGAAGGGCTTTATTGTGCTGTGGCTGGAAGTTGAATAATTTAGAATAACACTGTGAACATATATTTTTAAAAACAGGACTTTTGAAGTAAAAGTAAGTGGCAAAAGTCCAGTTAGAATCTATTTACATCAGTTTGTTAAGTATATAAAACAACAGTAAATGCCATGTGTGGATACATGGTTACATAGTAAAATTAAAAACAGAAATGGAAAGATACTCATGAACTTCAAGATATTTTGAGACAGTAAAGAATAAGAATGGAAGATACAGTGGTGATTATATTGTGTCCCCCAAAATATTGTGTACCCTAATAAAACTTATCTGGGGTCAGAGAACAGAAGAGCCACTAGATAGACATAGAGGCCAGAAAATGGTGGCACATACACCTTTAAATCTAGCATTCCGGAGGCAGAGATCCATCCAGATCTCTCTGAGTTCAAGGCCACACTGGAAACAGAGCCAGGCATGGTGGCACACACCTTTAATCCCAGGACTTGAGATCTATGTCTTGCTTGGGAAAGACACATGCCTTTAATCTCAGGAAGTAATGGCAGGAAGCAGAAAGGTATATAAGGCATGAGAACCAGAACCTAGAGACCTTTTACGCTTTTAGGCTTTTAGCAACAGTTCAGCTGAGATCCATTCGGGCGAGGACTCAGAAGCTTTCAGTCTGAGGAAACAAGATCAGCTGAGGAGTTGGCAAGGTGAGGTTGGCTGTGGCTTGTTCTGTCTCTCTGATTTTCCAGCATTCACCCCAATATCTGGCTCTGGGTTGTTTTAATTAATAAGACCTTTTCAGATTCATGTTACAAATACAGGAGCATTCTGATTTTTAAAAAGTAAAGAGAGGCTCTACGATAGTTGTAACATCAGTTNCAAATCTGGAAGGTAAGGCAGAGAGAAACACAAACGTCGGCAAAAGGTCTTCCCTGTGTTCAAGATGAAGACTATTAGTTTACTTCTTAGTCTCAGTACTGTGCTAATGGGGACAAGTGCCATACTTCAGTCTATGAGACAATCAAAATTTCTCCTAGGATTTGCCATAGAAAAGTTAATCTTGACCATCTCTTAGTCACACACCTTACAGACATTGGTCAGGAGAGAGCACCAAAAGCTATCTTTAAGAGGGAGCTAGGAGAAGGCCTGGCATTTCTCTATAGGGAACACCAGGAGATACGCAGTGTCTTTCTTACCCTTCAGAGCTCTGAGGTTCTCAGATAAGGCCTCCCAGAGTTCCTGTGCCAGAGGGATTTCCCCCACTCCCCAGCAACAATGTCTCTTGTTCATCTAGACTGCAAACTCAACAAGGGTGTCTCTCATTCACTGCTGACCCACAAGAGGCAAACATGGACGTACTGTTCATGAAAGAATATATATGAAAAACTCTTGGCTCTGGTGTATTACTTATCTTGAAAGAACTAAAGGAGGGGATTCCTTTCATTAATTTTCACTTTTCTATCTGTGTGTTTTGTGTATGTGCTCATGTGTGTGCAAGTGCACAGAGGCCAGTGAGGGACAGCAGGTGCTCTGCTCCATTGCTCCCAGCCTTATCCCTTATTTAAATAAAGGAGTTAAAGCTGGAGCTAGGCTGGTGGCCAGCAAGCTCCAGCCATTCACTTGTCTCTGCCTCCTATAGTGCTAGGGTTATAGGCACATGTAGCCATGCTCAGCTTTTTATGCAGGTGCTGAAATCAAAACTCAAGTCCTCATGCTTGAGCAGTAAGTGCTCTTACCTGCTAAGCCACCTCCCAGGCCCAAGGAAGGATTTCTTCACTAAATGCCATAGGTCTCAAATCATACAGTGTCCAGAAGCTCATTTCAGGTTTGATTAGGTAGCAATGATTTAGTATACTTCACACACTAACGTACCCTAAAATTAAGAGTTTATAGAAACTCAGCATTGCAAGCAATCATGAATTTAATGATAAAAGAACGTTCTCTGCATTATGAGATTGATGCAGGAACCAGCCATGTGGTCCACAGTATAAGATCAGCAGGCAAGTATGGTAAAAGCTGTTCCCAATGACCACCTATCACTTAGAGCTGACTGCTACTGTATGGGACTATTATTTAAGTTGGTGGCCATTATGAAAATGGCCTTAGACATGTATAACATTGATTCCAAGCCATATTTAGTTAATTCTATAGGTTTACTACTGAGAATTGGACCAAAATTTCTGAACCATAGAATTACTGACTTAGAGACTTTAAAGACCAGTCAAAGCACACTCTTTCATAGAAAAGGTAATGTTTCCAAAGCTTAAACGGTGCTCAGGAAAAACCTGCATGCTTACAACGCTCCTTTCATTACCCCTAACCTGGTGGGAAATGTGAGGTTTGGATAATCTTGTTTAATCACAGTGATTCTCAAAGATCTGAGACCGACAGACCTGAAGGAAAACAGCCACATCCTTTGCCTGCCTTTACTCTCTTTTGCTACAGTGGCATCTCTGTCTGGAAGGGAGGGCTGAAAAGTGCCTATAATGAGTTCTCAAATTAAAGAAAGCTAATTTAAATTTATATCCAGTTAAGAAAGCCCACAGCAGAGCTCATTTATAACACAATGATTGGGAAATATGATTAACACTTTCCGTGGGCAAGCTGTGATACAGCATACTGTTGTTTAACGCATCTGGTACAGTTCAAGGGAATAATATCTGTAAAATGTTAATACCCAGAATAATAACAAGCTTTGATGTAATGGTAATTTACTGTTTAATCCATTTTCTTCAGTAAAGAAAAATGTTTCAAAATGACAGATTTATAGAAACCCTACTTGAAAAGTACCTCAGAAATCTTGAGTATAACTTATTTATTTTATAGACCAGGAAGTTACATATGAAGTAAAACAAAAACTTAAAGACTGAGAATCATCAAAAAGGCAGGCAAGCGGCAGAAAATGGGATGTATCCTACCATTTCTTTTTGCCCAAGCACTGCACCATGGAACTCGCCTATGCTTGTCTGCTCTTGAGACGAATGTTTGAATGAAAATGTAATGAGTTTTTCTCACTTTTTAAAGCTAGGGCTTCTGGGTAGACGAACTTAGGAAGTCAGTCCATGGGTTACAGATTTTGTATCATAGCTAGTAAGTCTGGAGAAGGCACCTGCCAATGCCAGTATGACTCAGTGAGAAATCTGATCACCATTTGATCCTCACAGCCATCCAAATGCAAATGTGGGCTGGAGGGATGCACTTAAAGAGGGCTTCCTGCTCTTGCAGAGGACCTAGGTTAGCTTCTCATCACCTATATGGAAGCTCACAACTGTCCATAAGTCCGGTTCTAGTGCATCCAATCACCTCTTCTGACCTCCACGGGACCAGGCACACATGTAGTGGACATATGTACATGCCACTAAAACACATACACACACACACACACACACACACACACACACACACACACACACACACACAGAGTCTGTTTGTCTGTCTGGCTGGCTGCCCCTCCCCCCACGACTGTAGAGGTGACCAGGCTGGAAGAATAAAACACTGGAAAGGTTCAGCCACCAGGACAAGTGAGTGTGCTCACATCATGTCTGTACTACATCTCTGCACAGGGGATGTCAGAGTAAAGAGACTGGGTCTCATCGGTGGGATTTCTTCTGTTTTCATTTTTTTTCTAATTGAGATTGGCTTTAGGAAAATTTTGGGTTCATATTTTGAGTCTTACAATCAAGTTCCCACACTTTTTTTGTTTGATAACCTGTCTTTGAGGACTGATTTGCTATGATGAGGAGTGCTAAGGGAAACACATGGCTGCATATGTATAATGATATACTACAAAGTCCTGAGATAGAAAAGACAGGAAATAACAAATTAAGCCTGACTATGGATTCCATTATTGGCTTTACTCAAACTCAAACCTTATAGTAAATTTACTGTATTTGACCTTTTCTAGATGATTATTTGCCAGTGTAAATGAGAACAGACTCTCTCTTGCATATGATGGAGCTTGTTCTTTGTTCTCAGAGAGTAACACATTTTCAGAGCCCTTGTTGGATACTGTTTTAGTATTATATTTGGATTACCTTGATGTTTTTATCAAGAAGATTTATACATACTTGATCAAGACATATCATTTGATCTGTTGTGTTATTTCTTTTACTCTTCACACTTAATTCACCTTTGTTGTTGTTGTTGTTTTGAGACAGGGTCTTTTACTGAACTGGAGCTTGCTATTGCACTCAACTGGCTAGGCATTGAGACCCTAGGATTCACTAGTCTCTTCCTCAGTGCTGGGGTCACAGACACACACCACTACCCTGCTTTTACATGGGTACAGCAGATCCAAATTCAGGTCCTCATTCTCATAGAACAAAGACTATCAACTGAGCCATCTCTTCAGCCTATGTGGGAAAACAACCCTTCTGAGTGAAGATAAATTGATTGCTTGGTTCTTTCCTGCCTTTCTGGGTTTGTTGAGCATTTGTCATATGAGTGGCACAGTTTCATGTATCAAAAAATTTAAAAAGTAATATAAAACATACTCCCTGCCCATAGGAACTTACAGTCTTATTAGGAAGACTACATGTTCAAACATCAAAAGGATGACCACAGATGATCCTCATTATCTGTTTTCCCAATGAAATTATAACAGCACAGATTTTATTCCTAAACTGTTTCAATCTAGGCCATCTTCCACACAAACCATTAAGACTTATATATAAAGGCAATGAGTATTACTGGGATTTTGAGAAAGATGCAAACAGTTGGACATCTTGAGAGAGTCTCATGGTTGACATAATGATACTTGGGCCTGACCAGGAAAAATGACTTAGATCTGTCCAGAAAGAATTGAAAGAGAGATCCTTAGAGAGACTATAAAATCCAGAGTAAAAACCCAGGAGTGTGCAGTGTCTGAGGGATGGTGTCCAAGCTTAGGTGGCTCTCCCAGTAGGAAGTCCTGGGAAACACAGTTATAAGGAGAGAGAAATCAAGTGAGACCAGACTTGACTTGATTTAGTCTGTAAATGAAAGCTAAGTATGGAAAACAACATCACAGAATTTGGTTTTACAAGGATGACTTGACTGTTAGTATGCAGTATAAAAGAGAAAAAGAACAAGGGTAGATGCTGAGACTTGAGGGGGAACTTTTGAGAACAAAGTGTACAGATAGAGGGGGTCAGCAAAACTGAAAAATAAAAATGAATACAAGACGTTGGACAAAAAGAGTGAGCAGGGCCGGGTCAGGAAGCAGGATGAGTTGCAAAGAGACAGAGTCACTAAACATGATTCTAAGTTTTCAACCCTGAAGGTCACGTCAGTGCTGCTGCTAAAAACAGCGTGGCTGAAGCAGGTGACTAGGAGACTCAGCCCACATTCAAAAGGACAGCTATGTCAGAGGTTAAAGCAGGCCCTAAACACTATGATTAAGTCACAGTGTCCTGTGTCTTGTGCTGGGCTGTCAGCTGGCTCATTTGCTTCTAGCTATGGCCTAATTGGTCTAATTGGGATATGGTCCTATTTAGTTGTACCCAACTAAGCTAATTCAACATGGTACATTAGGCTACAGAAGGACAGGGGAGGGAGGCACTTAAATATTAGATTTGCTCCCATCAAAGGAACGGGATAGATAAGAAGCTGTTACATCTGAGGATATAAAGGTTTCTGAGAACTACTGTAAACTGACCATTGAGAGGGGCCAAAAGCTAAGGCAGAACAGCATGCAAGCATGCAGCATGTTCCAGCAAACACAGCCTGGAAGTTGTGTTTGCAGAAAACTGTAGAGAGTAGTCATGAGAAGCCCAGAGTCCTTACAAAAGGCAGCAGTCTTTTCTTCTACCAGGGATTTTAGCAAGATGGATACTGTGGTGATATTTTATTTGTCTTCCCTAATAAAATTTATCTGAGGGTCAGAGGAAAAACGGGGCTGCCAGCCACTAGTAGAAAAACAATAGCCATGCAAGTTAGCNCACGCCCTTAATCCATTTGGTTCTCTGTGACTCCAAGGTCACATGGGGAACTAGCAGTAGGAGGTGGTGGCACACGCCTTTAATCCCAGCATCAACCTTAGAGTTCTGAAGATCCATGCAGACAAGACAGGAAGTGATGTAGTTTGGTGCGGATAGGAAGTTAGTTAGCAGATGAACAGGCATAAAAAGCCAGGTTAGACCGGAAGTCTCGCTCTTTCATCCGCTTCGCTCCTGGGAAGTAGAGGCAGTGTTGGTGAGGTGAGGCGAGTGGTGGCTTGCTCCTAATTCCTCTGATCTCTGTCAGATTTTTACCCTTATTTCTTGTTCCGCATGTTTATTAATAAGACTGGTTAGAAGTTCTTCTTACAGGATACAGCCACGCTTCCTCTTATACCGCTGTCTCTTATACACATCTAGATGTGTATAAGAGACAGATGTATACAGAAGAGGGCGCCAGATCTCATTACAGATGGTTGTGAGCCACCATATGGTTGCTGGGAATTGAACTCAGGACCTCTGGAAGAACAGTCAGTGCTCTTAANCTCTGAGCCACCTCTCCAGCCCCTACAAAGATTTTCTTATTCAAAGCTTATATACAACTGTAGTTTTTCTGTGGATTTACCATTAGTCTGTAATACTAGAAAGACAATAAATGTTCCATGATCATTTGTATATACACTTTTAGGACAGAAATACAAGCAGATACCAATTTTCTGAGTCTCCCATATTTTTGATGCATATATTGTATGACCCAGTCAACACTGGCTTATGAACTGAATTCAAAATATTACTGACTTTTTTTTTTAGGTCCCAGAAAAAGCTACAAGGAATGTGATGGACCAATTCAGGACTTACTACACAATTCTGCCAGGAACATCTCAGATACACAGACAATTCAGCAAGCGGAAAAGAAAGAAGGTTGGCTGTGTGGGAAACACCTGCTGCTTATTGTTTGGGACCACAGCTAACCCATATGGAATCTCTATGCAGATAAGAGAAGTGTCCTTCTTCAGGATACTGCTCTCATCTGCTGGGAACCTTTCATGATAAATACACAAACTGGCAATGTCAACAAGAACAATGGTGCCCATCATGCTATGCAATGCAGCCATGCCTTAGTGGTCCTGTTTATTTGACAGAAACTTCTCTTGACAGGAGGCTGTCTCTGTGAACCTAACAGTAGTGTTAAAATGCAGGCTTGGTAAGAATCCAGCAACTGGGAATTACAATAGATTTTGGAAGTTAACCCAAAAATGGTTTCTAGCCATGTATGAAAGGCTAAAGAAAAATCAAGAAAAGCTACCAACTTGTTAAGTTTGTCTACATCTCCAACTGCTCCTTACATAGGTGACAGATGGACCAATAGTTCTAAGGGAGATGAAAGAGTGTCCTTTGAGCTTACAGAAGACCAGTTATAGAGCAGGACACACACTGAGACTCACTGTGGCCCCAGTCTCAAGGATCCTGATCCACTAGGGAGGAAATGGCGCCTGTGTAACTTTAAGCAGCAAAATTAAAAAGGACCACTCAATGAAAACTTTTGTAGGTAAACAATATCTGAGTTCATTCCATTGGTCTTTATGTTTCTGAAGTTAAATAATTTACAGTAAACCAGTTGTTGAGGTCCAATACCTAGAAGAAGCATTAACTAGACCTGGAGGCAAAAGGCTTCCATTCACGTNATTGAATAAGCTTTATTAAACATATTCCATAGCTAACTTTGCCCAATCCCTTTGCATTTGCCAGGTGGCTCATCATTCAAGGTCTATTTTAGAGTCACCTATTTGGTGAGGTCTTCTACTAAGGTTTGTGTCCTTTATGCTTCCTTCCCTTTTTGGCAATGGGCATGTGGCAACTGTTTTATTTTGGCTTGGAATATGGNTCTATGCTATTGGTGATTGCTGACACGTCTGCAGCTCTACCAAATGGCATGTTCCCTATGGTCAGGGGATTTTACTCATCTTTATGTCTCCTGCTCCTAGCTCACAGCACTAGGTATTAAAGGCTTGTGTTTTAAAGAAATTCTCATGCATGCTTATGATGTCATAAGGTTTATGANAAGCTGTTCTCATAACTTCTACAGAGTGTGAACAGCAACAGAAACCACCATTCTGCTTGGTGAAGAAGTTGGCAAAACAAATGCCTCACATGTAATTGAGGGACCTCGGTCAAGAGACTGCCAAGGATGGAGAATGCATTTTCTTCAAGACTGTAATGTTAAGACCAGGAAGACTACTACTGGCATGTGTTTACTGATTCCTACGTCTGGATCTGGAAAGGCTTTTCTTTCTTCTTGGTGAAGTGAGTGAAGTAGATAATGTAGTGTAGTTCAGTCTGCTCCTGGAGAGTCACTTCAAGTGTGTTGAAACCAGGACCCTTGTATAACACAGGATTAAAAAAAAAAATCTCTTTAAGCCAGGTGGTGGTACATGCTTTTAATCACAGCACTAGGCAGACAGAGGCATCCGCATGTCTGTAAACTGGAGGCCTGCCTGGCCTACACAGGTAGTTCCAGGCCAGTCAGGGCTCAAACAAAACAAAAAACAAAAAAGAGAATCCTTGAGTTCAAAGAAGGAAGAAGGAGGACTGTTGAAATAATGCTATGTTATCATTTACTCCAGACAAGAAGGAGAATAGTCTTGGACAGCTGAGGACACTAAGTTTCTTGGGTAAGCTGATGTGTGCTGCTGACATCTAAAATGACTATCAGAATCCTGAGCATGGGTGTAGCTTCTCCAGGAGAGTTGGAGTACTATAAACAACCAGAATCAGAATCCCCTGTGGTCACTTTCTCAAAATCAAGATTTGGGGACTGTCCCACATCTACTGAATTAATCTGGGTGGAGCCCCAGGACCTAGATTTTGAATCAACACCCTAGATGATGTTGATTCATATCGGAACATGAGAACCACCTGAAAGGAACTGAAAATTTAGGGCTGCCCATGTAGGGCTGTTGGGATTCAGTAGCCCCATTTGTCACTGAGCCTCCATTAAAGGTAGGAAAATATAAACAAAAATTAGATGAGGGCTGCAGATGAAGCTTCTGGGTAGAATGCTTGCCTAGTATGCATGATGCCATGAAGTCCTAGGTTTAAACCCCAATAATGACCCACCAAAATAAAATCAACCAAACCCAAAAATGCAACAAAACATCTCAATGATCCAGATAAGAGCCAAGCTTTCTACGTGTAATATTGTGGCTGCTATATAGTTATGTCCTGTTTTAAGCAGATTTGTATATAAAAATACCAACAGGTAATTTAGCAGCCGATCACTCATCTTCCAAAAGGATTCCTGAAGCAGAGCATTCATTAACTGGCTCTTGTTGCCTAACATTTAACCAAGAATTTAATTTACATACAACNTGGGGAGATAAGCTCTATGTAGTATTTACTTTCAAGCTTTTGTTAAAGTCAGTTCTATGCACTAGACAATATTANAAGTGTTTTTATATCACTAGAGAAGGAATAAACCTTCTATTTTCTTCCCTAGCATCATAGAATTAGTTCTCAATATCATCAAGAAAAGGCCTACCCTTGAATCCAGGAAATAAATNGAAACAGAGTTATTGTCTAACTAGAAATTCACTTTGAATATACTTTGCATCAATAGTACCTGACTGGTTCTCTTAGACCACCAGTAGAGCCACCTTCCTAGCAAATTTTACAAAGAATCCAAAATGCTAAATTTTAAGAGAGAAATGTAAGGGTGGGATACTTTATTTTCAAACATTTCTCTAGGAAGAACACAGATTAGAAAATGACTTTGGAGCCAGAGAGGACACTCTGACGTGGAAGTTTAAGTTAAGTAAGTTTACTTAAATGTCTTGTAGCCTCTGTCCTCTTGTACAAAGAGAAATAAGATCCTCAACCTAGGAATATGTAAATTACAGCCAATGTTTCAGGGAGTTCTGAAAACACAGGAAAGTTACCATCAAAAAATAAGAATAAACCAGATACAAACTCCATGTCCATATTAATTCAAATCTTTTGAGGTCAAATAATAAATAATAAACTTTTAAGATAATATGTTTAGCTAGAGAAATATGACAGAGAGTTAAAAGAACTGTATCCCACCTATACTCCAAACAGCTTTAAAAAAATCAATTCACCATAAAGTGAATTATTTGGAATACCTGTGGAAAATCGAGATCCTATCAAATAATAGATATGGACTGCAAGTGTCTAGAGTCATGGGATAAAGTGGGAGCTTTTGATGGTCAATTCTGTAAAGCACGTGACAGAGTGACATTAAAGATAATGGGCATTCAACTTTGAACTGTTTGGAACACCACTGTCTATAAGCTGTCCCTCCCACAGTTCTGAGTCCTTGAGGCTCCCTAGACAGACCAGTGCTCACCTCTCGGGAGAATGGCCAGGGTTGTTGAAGGGGGTGGGGTGATGGGCACCAACCATCTCTTCCATTTGACATACATAAGCNATATCTGTTGAGTGCAAGGAGATTCAAAACTCCAGCCCAGTTACATAGCAAAAACTTGCTTACCGGATTACTAAAAAGCCAAATTAAGATTCGTAACTAGGGTTCTAAAATGCTTTGTTGTAATTGTTTTTGAAGAGCATCCATACAGTCAATGTCACATATAAGTAACTCTTAAGTCAAACTGCATGGTCCCCTGATCCTATCACAGAAAAACTAATGGCGGGCCAATGACAGCTTTCACAGGGACAGCATGCTGTGAGGTGAGCGAATGGAGAACTAACCTCCACTCTAAGTTTTGGGTACACAACCAATTATGAATCCCACCTAANCTCCTCAGCTTTACCCAGCAGTGCCCCTAAGCCTCTAGTTAATGAGGTAAGTTGTTTCCTGCTGCCCAAAATATTAAGGTGAAGTTTTTATTTATTTGTTTTATCATTCTGGGGATCAAACCCAGGGCCTCACATATGCTAAACAAGTGCTCTATGGTCCCAGCCCTCAGGTGAGTTTTCCCTAATAAAGGATCCTTTCATTAGCAATACCCTAGTTCATACTTATCCATTAATTTTTAATAGATTATCATTAAGTCTAAGTCCCAATTAACCCATAAAATTACGTGAAAAGTACCATCTCTACAAAGAGGCTTATGTTTTCCTTTTGAGATACTGTCATGGGGAGAATTATCACACAAAAAGCTTTGTTAATCATCCCCTAGTAACCTTATTTCCCTGGTGCATTTTTTTAAATGAACGACGGTCAAAGCTAGTTTATTTAAGAAAATAAGTATCACCTTGTATAATCCCTCTCATAAGCTGGACTTCTTTTATGAAGGTTGCATAACACCAAGTGTGAAACCAGAAAGACACACAATAAAAAACAAAACTATAAACCAATTTCACTGATGAATACAAGTGAAAATAAAATCTCAATAAAATACCTGCAGACTGGAGCTGGACAGAAAGCTCAGCAGTTAAGAGCACTTCTACTCTTACCAGGACCATCTGAAACTCCAGTTCCAGGGGACCTGATGCCCTCTCCTGACTTTCACAAGCACTGCACACATGTGGTGCATATATATAGACAAAGGCAAAACACTCATAATCATACAACAAAATAAAGAAATCTAACTTTTAAAAAAATTCTTGTGTGGTAGTTCCAATGTAATTGGCCCCCATAAGCTCATAGGGAGTGGCACTATTAGGAGGTGTGGTTTTGTTGCAGCAGGTGTGGTCTTGTTAGGGGAAGTGTGCCACTGTGGGGGGGGGGCTTTGAGGTCTCATATATGCTCAAGCCATGCAGTGTCTCAGTTCACTTCCTGTTGCCTGTGGGATCAAGATGTAGCTCCTTCTCTACTCTCAGCTCCTCCAGCACCATGTCTGCCTTCATGCTGCCATGTTCTACCATGATGATAATGGACTAAACCTGTGAAACTGTAAGCTGCCACCCAATTAAGTGTTTCCTTTGTAAGAGTTGCAATGGTCATGTTTCTTCACAGCAATAGAAACCCTACCTAAGACAGAAGTTGGTACCAGGGACTGGGGTATTGCTGTAATAGGTCTGGTCATGCTTGAAGGAATATGGACCTTAGGACTGTGGATTAGAAAAGCATTTGAACGCTTTAAGTGCTGCTTAATGGGCCATCCTAGTAGGACCATGGAAGACAGTGATTTGTGATTTGATGAATTGTGGGGGCCTGGCTCAAGGGGTTCCAGAGAAGAATATTAATATGTGGTCTAGAGATTGTTCTTGTGATGTTTTGGTGAAGAATCTGGCTACTTTTTGCCCTTGTCTGAAGAGTCTGCCTGAGGCTAAGGTGAAGAGTTTTGGATTAATTCCCTTGGGAGAAGAAATCTCAAAACAGCCTAGTATAGATTCTGTCATGTGGATATTAGTGGTAACTCTAATGAAGATTCATAATGAAAAGGAGCAAGCTGAATAGGATAAATTACAAAATTTACAAAAGTAAATTTTGAGGCAAAAAAGAGCACCAAAAAGTAGAATGGAGCTAAATCCTATGTTCAAGGAGATAAACAGATTAAGAAATGGAATAAAGGGACTGGTGACCTCAGGGCAAGATCCCACCCAGCTAAATTTCCAACTTGTAAAAAGGAATTGAAAAGCTTAAAGCAGGGTGTGGTGGTGCATGCCTTTAATCCCAGCACTGGGAAGGCAGAGGCTGGCAGATCTCTTGAGTTTGAGGTCAGCCTGGTCTACAGATCCAGTTTCAGGACAACCGAATTTAGGCAGAGAAGGAAACCATCAAAAACAGAAAGCTGGTGAAGATGTAATTGAATGAGGGGGCCATGTTCCAGCCCAGTAAGCAGCAGAACTTAGCAGCTTCAGCCACATGGTTCTGGATTTAGAGTTAAGGATAGAAGAAAGGGGTTATGGAATTTGCCTCCACATCAGGAAAGCCACTGAGGCCAGGCATATGTCAGGAGTGTCCCTGAATGGAGGCCTAGTAGAGAGGCCATTTCANGAAGCTGTGAAGTTGAAGCCTGGATTGCTTTGGAGACCCCAAGATGTTGGAGATGCCAGAGTCATGGGATACCTGCTGAGGAAAGCTGCTGACAGGGAGTGGAACCAGCCCAAGAGAAAGAACTATGTTGCAGTCAACAAAGCTGAAAGGAGTTCAAGATCGAAACAGCACTTTGACATCAGACATGAAGATGAGGAATTTTGAGTTTGCCCTGCAGGTTTTTGGTCCTGCTTTTGTCTAGTATTTCCTCACTATGCTCCCTTTCCTATGTTTTAGAATAGTGATGTACATCCTTTGACATTTTATGTTGGAAGTATGTGATCTGTATTTTGATTTTGATTTTACAGGCGATTACAGTTAAGAGACTGCATGACTCTCAGAAGAGACTTTGAACTTTAAAACATTGTTGAGCCTGTGATAGACTATGGGGACTTTTGAAGTTGGACTAATTGCATTTTGTATTATGATACTGTTACAAGCATATGTGGGCCAGGGAGTAGAATGTAGTAGTTTGAATGTAATTGGCCCCCATAAGCTCAAAGAGAGTGGCACTATTAGGAGGTGTGGCTTTGGTGGAGTAGCTATGGCCTTGCTGGAGGAAGTGTGTCACTGTGGGGATGAGCTTTGAGGTTTCATATACGCTCAAGACATGCCCAGTGTCTCAGTTCACCTCCTGCTGCCTGCGGGATCAAGATGTAGAAGGACTCTCAGCTCCTTCTCCAGCACCATGTCTGCCTGTATGCTGCCATGTTCCACCATGATGATAATGAACTCTGAAACTGTCCCCGTTAAATGTTTTCCTTTATAAGAGTCACCACAGTCATCATGTCTCTTCATAGCAATAGAAACCCTAAGATAAATTGCAAACTGAATCTAAGAACACATAAAAAAGATCATCCCAGAGATGCAAGGATGGCTCAACATATGTAAACCAATACACATAATCCCCCATTTCTGTTCCTATGTACAGGCATTTTACAGATTGTCATCATTTTACAACTGGTGTTTTAACTAATCTAATTACTTTTGCTACTTCATTGCTATTTTTACATGTAAGAGTTTATAAAATTAACCACTTATCTCTTCCTATTTTGTACAAAATAATATACAGCTGGTTCACTATCTCATAAGGGATAGAGTAAGGAAGAATGCATACTAAATGTACANAAAAATCTTTCTCAAATATGAGNCAGACAATGACAACAGCAATCCAAATAGCCTCGGGATTGTTATGTAGGAAGAAATCATTTTACTACTTCTCCAATAACTCAGATTGAAAAGACTTGAGTTCGGAGAATATGTTTATCTCTACTGATAGTAAGAAAAACTAGAAATAGTTATTATTCTATAGGACCTTCAATAACACCTTCAATACATTTATAATATGTATACTAAGACCATTCAGAGAGAAACATGGCAAAAAAAGATGTATGGGGGGCTTAAGAGGTTTATATTAAAATTTACAATCAATTTTGCTTTCTACTTTTTAACTTTCACTGGCAATTTATTAGTAATTTATTAGGTAACTTTATTAGACATTTACAATTATATTTTNATGTCTGTCATTCCAAATTGGTTATGAGAAGACAGAATACTTAGCACTAAACCTATTATGTTAATGAAATAAGGCATAAGTCGAGAGGAAAAACAGAAACCTGTGTCTACTGACTCACTCAACATGTATTCACAGTGTATAGAGGAAGGAAACGTTTCTTTTATCCCATTAAAATTCCATGACTGGCTATAAAATTAACTGATAACAGACAGTTAGGTTAAGAGGACAAGTATACACAGAAAGAAGAGTGAATACCCCTACCCAATGGGACCTAGAAGCTCCTACCCATTCTTATTAGGGGAGAGAAAATGATTTGGGGACAAGCTCAGTGGGCTTAAAGAACAATGCTAGCTTGTGACTGTTTGGTTGTGAGGTCACTCTCTAGTCCTCTTCTATGACCTGACATAAAATTATGAAGGAGTTACAGGGATATGATGACAATGGACTCCTCTTGGAGGGGGGCCTGTCTTAAGGCACATGACGGAGTTCTGGCAAAACTCCTGCTGGCAGTGCTGCTTGCTAAGCGCCCTTAGTTGAAGCCACCAGAAGATCAACACATTTGGCAGTGGTATACTCTGACTTCCTACGAGTNACACAGTAATAAGAACATTCAAGACAAAGCTTGTTTTTAAGGTGCTTATAAGAAATCAGGAAAGATAAACAAGTAAGATGTCTTACAAAGCAGGCAGATGCTACTTTCATAGCTGAATAAAGACTATAAGGGGCCACAGGGTAATCTCTGAAGAGGGAAGCCTTTCAGTTTTCTGAACTTTTTAAGATTTTTGTCAGCATAAATTATATTTTTAATTAGAGAAAGAAACCAAAATAGGTCTATAATTAGATATGTGTTTTGTCACAGCAAGAGACTAAAACCAGAACACAGTTTAAATAATAAAAGTAGTATATGGGAATTTTGAGTTTTTGATTAGAATAATTTGCTTATTTTGTAGTAAGAGTAGGGGTCTTGTTGCCATATTTATTGATAGCTAAATGTAGAGCTTGGAAAAATTTAGCATTTGTAGTGTATTTTTAAACTCTTGTCTGATGTCTAGTCTATTACTCTGTAACAGATTTTTAAAGTCTTAGCTGCTGTATCAGTCTACTTGGAATGATGTATTTCATTACCATCTATTATTAATCTAGCTCTTCTAATGTCACTAAGATGAAATGTGGTCATTTATAGTTCCCCAATTTCAAAGTGCCTTTATAATGTTAATATGCCATCCTGGAAAAAAAAAAAGAAAAGAAAAATCAAACCAATTCCTATGTGCATTTTGGAAATGCATCAGCAGCCTTGACCCTCAGGTTTGAGAGGCCCAGTCTGTGGAGATGGAAACAGCCCCTTCTCCACTTCAGTGAGTCCTACTTACATCACTGACTGGTTTTCAAATTCCATAATCTTGTTTTTAGTGTCACTGCTGGCTGAATCATTCTTTTCATAAATGGCAGGGACTGGGATCCTCTGTGGTGCTTTTTATTTAATAGAACTCAACTGTCACTTTAAGTGAAAAAAATTTTGATGGACTATGAGAAATTCCTGTTAATGAAGGCTATGTCCTTCTNGCCATGAACACAGAGTGTCAAGTACTTGCTAGCTCCATTTAAAAATTGAATTATTTTGTAAAGTTAATTGTGAATTTCCAAGTATCCTTTAAGCATTATTGAACTCATTTACTCCTTCTGCAAGATAATGGCCAACAGAGGAGGCATGGAAAGCTCTGAGTCAGTCTCACTGACAATCATGACAAAGTAGAACTGAGCCAGTGAAGAACATTCGGATATTTGAGTTTAAGTTAAGCCCCAATTCAAGGTTTCATTTTCATGGTAGTGTTTACTGAGACTTGGAATATATTTTTTTAATAATAACATTTACATCCTCCTCTTCCTAAAGTTATAGTCATCAGACACTGAACAGTGAAGAACTAGGTGTAAGATATGGAAGTGGCCAGGGATGAAGACATACAAATCCATACACTTCCCAAAGCACGGTGGGGCACAGACACATGCTCAAAGGAGGTAAGGGGAAGGACGTCACAAAACAAAAGGAACTAAGTTGGCTAGGAATGTGTGGGAGGGACAGGAAGTGGCTTCACGTATATTTAAAATATCTTCAGATGCAATGTCTTAACAACACAGTTTCTGAACTTTTCAAGAAAGGTACTCCTTTATTTATAAAACCTATGCTACACTTTTATTTACCCTTAAAAATTTGTTTAAAATTTGCCAAAATCATATTTTAATGAAGTTCTTGGAAATTACTAGAAAAAATGCTTTTGCTTCCCAAGTCTTTTTGGTTTTGCAGCAGATAAAATTGGCTCTGAAGTTATGAGTTCAGCAATTACTATTATCTTGAGTAGTATTCTAGTAGTATGTGGGGTGGAGACTTACAGACAAGAGTCACACCCAAGGGTAAGTTGCTAACAGCAAATTAAATTAACCTC
The DNA here is from genome assembly GCA_001675575.1 of Neotoma lepida. Taxonomy (NCBI): domain Eukaryota; kingdom Metazoa; phylum Chordata; class Mammalia; order Rodentia; family Cricetidae; genus Neotoma; species Neotoma lepida. The sequence goes on from LZPO01055122.1 coordinate 439,648, forward strand.
GAGTTAGCTCAGCATCATTTTACCTGTACCTTAATGGAACAAAGGCAAAATTCAACCAAGAACCTACGCAATGAAACGACGCAGACCAACCTTTTATTGCACCCACAATGTTTTGGTCTAGTCCTTTTCGGTTGTCATTGAGTCCTCTTTTCCTCTTCCCATTGGGTAAGGAGTTAGCCAAAGTCTTGTCATCAAAAAATGCACACACCAATTTTCTAAACAGAAGGCTTCCTGAGCGAGTGTAGTTTGACAATATAGAGTCCAGCTGAGATTTAGGCATAAACACATCGAAGCCTTCAGCAAGTTGCACTTCTGGCTACCAAAAGAACAGAAATATTTCATTAAAAGCAAGATTGAGAAACATTTTACTTTGGACATAAGTGCAACAAAAATATCAGTGGCTACTGAAATGTCCATACCTGGTAAATAATACAGTCTCGGTTATGTGTGCTAGAATTTACAATTTATAAAATCAATGACCACTTATAATTTACAAAATGGGTTGCTGTAATTTGAATAGTAAATCTTATCCATGTACACTGAAAACACATTTCTATTCATACAGACATTTCAGAGAAGGCTGGATAATTACACAGCAATACAATTCTATAGCTAAGGAGACATGAATCACCTATACGCAAAACCCTCATTTTGTAAATGAAGAAAGCTAGACCTAAAGAGATTGTACCAAAAACGACTTCAAAGTAATTCAAATGTCAAATAATTTCTTTCACTTAAGGTCACAAATACAGGACTACGCCCACAGGTCCCCTGCTCCTTCTATTAGCTATAAACTTCATTTTGCCACAATGAAAACTTCCATAAAGTGATAATGCAAAATAAAAATGGCAGCTGGTTCCAGTTTCAATCCTATTCCCCACACTTACTTGTGGGAGCAACGTCCCAGCACACCCTGGAAAACCACTGCACGGGCTTCCTTGCTTGTCAGGAACTTCCTAAAGTCCTTCAGAGAACATCCTGGGTATTTGCAACCTGCCTTCTCAGCCTTGCACTTCTGCTCATGGAATTTCCTTCTCAGAGTTTTTCTTAACTCCTTCCTGCCCACAGACGTAGCCATGCACTGTTTGTTTTTTAACATAAGCACGTATTAGTATTTATTATATTATGCTTTGTATCTCTGCTGTCTACATAGTAGGCACTTAGTAAACTTAAAATTTCATTAGCCATAATCTAAATTATTTTATTATTTATATTAATAATATATTAATAATATTTGTTATTTTGATATTATATTACTATATTTATGTTATTTCAATATGAAAACTGCATTTGGTACATTTAATGAGAATGAAAGAAATGTCCTACTTACACAAGCTGTATATATATATAATCACAGCTTATCCTTTAATGTCATATTTGCAACTCTGTAAAGAAGTCCCCTTAGATGTGAGGATCTGGAGTCAATATATCTCCTGGTAAACAGAAGAAGTTACTCTTTTTGCTTGTCCTACTGTGCTCAAATGCTCAGCATACTGTAGAATGAAGAATGTTCAGAAGACAGCCTACATCATTCAGATAACAAAGGAAGGTGCTTGGGCCTTGCCCCTTGAAAAAGGAATTTTGGACTGGATTATCCAAAAAGTTATCTCATTCTTCTGCTCCACTTTGCCATTTACTGTTTGGTTTCTGAACTCCTGGTAAATACCACTGTAAAAACAGTGCTGTTAGATTTGCCCCCTGATTTCTGCATCTTGCTGTTTGCTGGTCAAAGGTATAGAAGGAGCTTGATAGGAGCCAAAGGCTGAATACCTAATTCCTGCAACAGAATGGGCACACACCGAGCATCAGGAAACACTTGTTAAGTGATCCAATGTGGAATTGTTAGAATGGAGAGAATTTTACCATCATAAGGCTGACATGAGGGTTTATTCAAAATCGCAATTTTATTTTGCATATCCTATGAACTTTAATTCTAAATGAGCAGATCTCAGAGTTTTAATAGGAATTCCAGGATCATGTAGAATCCATTAGATACCCCCCCCCCAAGTATATCCTGCAGCTATTTGACCAAGGTGGGTGGTACAGGAGTTCTTAAGTTGCAAGAAAGGAGAGGGAAAGGCCTGCAAGCTTATTTAATGTAATTCTGGGTTGGATTCTGATACCACTAACCTGGTACTTAAAACTCAGTCACCTGACTTCTGAGACTCCCAGAATTTCCCCTGGAGGACATGTACCCTAGCTTCAGAAACACTGAACTGACTAAAACACCAGGCAGAACAGCCACTCCCTTCTTAATGCCTGCAGAGTACCTTCTACGGAATGTGTTTACAGCACCTTTTCACCGCATTTATTCAGTCGGAATGCACAGCTCTTAAATTCACNGTGCCAAGAATCCAGTTGGCATCCAACAGATGTGTACCAGAATAAACAAAATGCTACACAGGAATTCAGCACAATGACTAGGTCAGAGTCTTCTTCTCCCTCTATAGAGGAAGTGGTCTGCAAGTCTCATGCTGTGACTAGGCACACACCAATGTCTTAGAATACTCACGTGCTGGCCCAGGAGGAGAAGACTTGGAGAAACTGACCACCTGACTCAGTACCTACTTACTAAGTACCTTCTGTGGGGAGGGATTCAAGGCTGGCTCTGTAGCAGAGAGTCACATAGACCACCACACACACTACACGGTAAGGAGAACACTAGCCGAGAGGTTCTGAGCAAGGGCGGTAAATGCTAACATCAGGCAGGATTGGCTCCTGGAGCTGTGGGGGACACGGGATGCCAGAGGCTGAGAAAGGGGTAGGACAGTGCTTTAATAGGGTCTTGAAGATAAGCTTTAGGAGACTGCAGTATAGTTATTATTTGTGGCACCTTCTATGATGCCTAAAAGTAGACATCTGGAGGTTTCTGTGGAGCCAAGCCTTCTTATGGCATTGTGATCCTATGGTGTGTGACTGCAGAGGGGCCACCAGGGGCTAAAGCTGTCACTGCTTTCTTTTCTGTCTCCCACTGCCAGGCTAACACTGTTGTTTTGAACTGATCTTTCCAATTCCAGGAACATGAACTCACCCACTTGCAACCTTACNGAGGAGTAAGTAGTCTGGTTAGCTGCAACAGGCAGCAGCGTGAGGACAAAGGTGGCTGAGCCAGCTTCTCCCTGCTCTTCCCTGCCTCCTATTCAGACTTCTTAGCAGGTGACAACAGAGCACTAACTCATGTCTAAAGGTGCCACAAGGACTAATTCCTTTAAAGAAGAAAGAAGAAGAGAGGGAGGGCTGGCTTTATGCTGTGAAACATGAAGAAAACACGATACTAATTACTGTGTTTTAACTATGAATCCTTGCCATTTATTCTACTTTATAAACATAGTCATAGTACATTATTATCATATAATGAACCACAACTCTGCACATATATTAAAAACAGGCTAAAACACTTTCTCTAACTGTAGAATCATTATCTCTTTTTGTTTATTGGCTTCAGTTTAAATGAGATCTGTTTACTGATAATAGTTATAAAAACAAACACTTGTAAATAAGCATCATAAAAAAACCTCTAGACTTTCCTTGATAGATTCATTATTTGATGCTCAAGCCGAGACAGATAGCTAATATACTAATTTGCAGAGTCTAGTGTTATAGAAATAAGATGATGTTTAAATGATGACATCCAAATTATGGGCACAATTTACAATGTTTACAGTAATTATTTTTAGGCTTCACTACAAATTCCCACTATGCAGTGTCTTACTTACTTTAGGTACCTCAGCCACTGAGTTCACTATCTCAGTATTGGAAATTCCTTATCCGGTGCGATTTCATCTTACACCGGTGATGCTCTGGAAGCAAAACCTGCTCCGTCCTAATGGTTCTTGAAAACGTCCCTGGACCAAGAACAGCTACATTGACTATGTTGTTTCTTTGTATTCTCTGGTGTGGTGTTCCTTGTGCTTGGACATAGTTGGGGTTAAGATGTAGTTTAGGTGATAGATTTTCCAATCAGGTAACTGGAAAGACACCTCCCCATCCCTGCCACCCACAAGTCTCTATGAGCATATCATAAGATACTTAAACAGATCATATAAATGAATCACTCAGAACATACCTGATACAGGCTATTTTATATAAGATATTAATAGCACTACAAAATTACAGTAAGACATTTAACAACTTTCATACGGACATTGGTTAAGAGGAAAAAGAAGTGCACAGATGCTTATGTTAGGCATTAGCCCTAGGTTTTCAACTGTAAATTAATAAATGCTACACAATGATTTTCAAGTTTTATGTTGTATAAGACTCATATTTATAGGCACATGCACAAGACTGTATGAATAAGGTGATGTGAGGTGGGGACCAGGGAGTCAGGCCAGCTGATAAGTCTCTGAATGGCTCAGGATGGACTCTTAAAGAAAACTACAAAGAAGGGGTGAATTCTGCTGAGTACGATGTATTTTATGCCCCCTCGCCCCTAGAACATAACACAGGACTGACAACAATGTTTAAAAGATGCAGTTAGTTTGTCTGTTCATAATACTACTATATAATGAGCCTTTGTCCTATTTATTTAGCAGTGTATTTGATATATTTTTAGGAAAATGAGTTTCAGCTTATGAAAGAAAAAAATTTAAAACAAATAAAACCCATAACATGTGTTTTTGTTTTGCTCATAAGTGTTAACATTGTATCCTACAAATCTAGTCTGCTTCAGGTAGACTTACTATTACCATGTTTTAAATGCTACCTCAAAGCACTTGGCCAATGAACATCTGAGACTGGAGTCAGGTCTGCTCTGGCTGGCTCAGCGAGTCTGTCTCTTATTGTTAAGCAGTCTAGCACAGGTGTGGCCTAAGGATGTGGCTGAGCAGAGAATCCCAGTGCTAATGGAACAGAGGTCGCTGGCTGTACTCCATCAAGACCAATATTGTAAGGCAGATATTAAAAAGTGCTTAGCCAAATTTCTATGAAAAAGCAAGTGTAATAACACAGCATAAAAAGAAGTCATTAACGTTCTAATTCTTTTAAGTTTCTTTGATAGAATTCTGATAGAATTAAGAATTTTAGAAAAGATAGTACAATTTGGTTTCTTCATGCATTTGCATAATCAGAGTTTCTAGCCTTTCAGAGATGTGGCTAGCCTTTTCCTTCTCAGGTAATAAATTCATGATGCTGAACATTAAGTCCTGATTTATGTTAAAGATGACTGAACTTGTACATCTATTTATGTTCAGGCTGCCTGTCTATTACCTCTCCTGCAGTTGTACATCAAAAAAAAA
>LZPO01055123.1:1561-13533 GCA_001675575.1 Neotoma lepida
GGGATCCACATAGAGACAGCAGAGGAACCAGAACTCAGAGCCATCTGGTGATGTCTGCAGTGTCCGAAGCCTGCACTGGGTCTGCACCCAGCAGATGTGCACAGCTGGTGTTCACTGGTGGCTGCCTCTCCCTCTTCTAGAGTTCTACTTCCTGTACCTGGTTCCTACCACTGTCGAAACACAGGACTCCGCTTTGTGGTGAGAAGGGCAGTGACAATCGAGATTGGATTCTGTGCCTGGAGTCAATACCTGAACAAGACTGCTTTGCAGCACAGTCACATGGTGGCTGGGCCTCTGTTTGACATCAAGGCTGAGCAGGGAGCTGTGACTGCTGTGTACCTCCCTCATTTTGTGGCTCTCCAAGGTAACCAAGGGATCCCTAAGGAGTAGGGTGGTGACAATGGGAGGTGTTGACAGGTCATATAGGACAGTGTAGGATGATGGGTGATGAGGAAAGGTCTATGACTTCCTTAGTGAGGCAGAGCAGATTATTAAGGTGGACACTGAAATGTTTTGTCGTCCCTTCTTGTCTGATATATCTTCTTTGAAGCACGTGTCTCCCAGCCTTATGATTTTATTTCTATTTTACCTAAAGGAGTTTCCTTAGTGGAAAGTGATGTCCTCAGTAGCAATACTAACTGGCATTTATTAAGTGCTCTGTACATAGCATATCTCTCAAGAACTCAGCAGGAAACAGAATAAATTGAGCAATGTGAAGAGATTGTTGCAAAGTAAGACTAAGGAAAGTAACAAGGATCCTTTGGTACCCAGGGTCTACCAACACTGTAAGCTCTTACACTGCTACAGGAGGGAGAAAATGATGTCATTAGATTTCATTTGAGAACTGGAACCAAAGAAGAGGGGTGCCCTAAGAAAAGAGGNGGGCTCATAAAGTGTCTGAACTTTAGTCATCACCAAAGATTCCTTCAGAAGATATTTTAATAAATATAAGATCCCCAGTGAAAGATCTCATGAAGAAAGCCATTACTACAGCTCTCTCCAGGCTGAAGGGAGGAAAATTTAGAATTGAAGAGCAGCCTAGACTACACAGCCAGACTATGCTTAAGAAAGGAAAAAGCAACAACAATGAGAAACCAGGTGTTGTTCAAGTGACTACTGAGACTGACTTCCTCTCCTGCTTCAAAAAGTACAGCAATAGGCCCACCATAGAGGCCAGGAGAATCCAGCTCACAGCAGGTGAAGATGGTGTTTGTTCATGGTATAAAGGTGATGAGCAGCCAGAAGAGGGGAGACCTGACAGCTGAAGAAGTCATGAGAAGTAAGACAGAAACACAGGTTGCTCCAGCCAATAGAAGAACAATAAACAGAAAACAAGTTAAGCATCACCTAGGTTAAAGATATTTATATTTAATGGCAATCCCACAAGAAGGAAAAATGAAGACGAAGAAACCAAGCAGGACTTGGTTGAAAAAAACTCACAAAACAAACATAAACAATAGTGACACAAACATATGAGACCCTATCTCTAGANCCTGACACAGGAGCACTGCTACCCAGATGGTGACTTCCTAGTGTGTCTGAGGCCTGTCCAGCAGGTCTACACAGAGCTCCTGGTCTCCCCAACAACACTTCCCCAGTCACCACTCAAGCTTCTTCCCTGCAGGCCACTGCCTTTCCTGTGTCTTACTCTCACTCTCAGATCAGACAATTACCCCACTGGAATATTGAAATAAGGTGATTCTACTACAGTGTTTGGAAGCAACAATACATGTAGCAAGGACCGTCACAGGACCAGGTGGTGGCACATATATGTAATGCNAGAAATTGGGAGGCTAAGGCAGGAGAATTATGCCTTCTATCCAAATATATATAGTAGGTCCCTGTCTCAAAAAACCTAAATGAGAAAAGAAATGGAAGAACTTGGTAAGTTGTCTTAAACGCTCCAGTAATCTTCCGGTATTAACAATGAAAATTCAGAACTACATGTTCCCCTCAGGTCCTGGGAAGGTCATGATTAGAATATACCCTAGCAAGAGGGAAGCAACAGGTATGGCATCTCCCCAAATTCTGCCAAAACTGGCACAACACAAAGCATAGGTAAGTGCTAGGATCTGGTGCTGGGACTGAAGCTGACTTGGGGAAAGCCAGGAATTCTAGTCCCCAAATAGGCACACAGGGGACATTTTAGTGCTGTGGAGCTCCATCTGAAACTATTACCTAGCATCACTGACTGAAATTCCAAGCTGTACNGCCTCCTGGAGTAGCAAGTTCATTGTCTCATTATTTGCTGTTTATTGATTGCAAAGCAGTCACCCAAGAAAAATAGAAATGCTCTCTGCTAAATAACACACACTGCAACATGCTTTGTCATGGTGCAAGTTGGAAGCAAACTCAATGCTGAGAGAATAGGCCAATGGTGGATTGCAGAGTGGTGCCTCTATTAGCAGGAGTCACAACAAGCTGACAAGTGACAATCATCATCACAATTCTACCCAGTGTCAATTTGACAACAGAGCACATCACTTAAATCCTTAGTTTCCACCTCACATCTCCAAAGTTTCAGTTTTGTTTCACAATGCAAAGTACAATCCAATTTCAAAGGTCCCCAAAGTCTTTAATAATTCCAGCAGTTTTAAGGTCCATAAAGACCACCTCTCATCTGAGATTCAAGGCAATGTCTTGACTATGAGCTCCTATAAAATAGAAAACAAGTTACATACTCTCAGCATACAATGGCACAGAATAGATGTTGCCAAACCAAAATGGAAAAACCAGGGCATACCAAGGAATGATCAGACCACAGCAAGACAAAACTCCATCAGCGTGAACACCAACTTCTGCAGCTTCATGTCCAGCTATGGAGATCATGATGTCATTCACAAGGGTCCAAAGGCAGCTCCACTCCTGCAGTTCTACCACATGAAACACACATAGCCTCTCTCTTGGACCATCTCTTTACTCCTTACCTACAACTTTCTTCAGCAGAAAAATTGTGGTTCTGGCTTCTACAACATCCTGGGATGTCCATTCCACCTTAGGCTTCATTTCAAAGGTTTATAGAAGGAGCTCTCAGGACCTCCTTGCAGGATCTTAGCTCCTTGCAGCTGGCCTCAGCAGCTATCTGAAACTGTATAGCATGACTATAATCTAGCATCTTTCAAGCCTAAAAACTATAAGGATAACACTGCCAAGTTCTGTTGACAATTTGAGATATAGCCTAGCCCTGCTCTTCTGGACAACAGCTGTAAGATGTACTGACCATAGGGAAACTCTTCCTTAGGCGTTTGCCTTTGTGGAACAGGAAACACCAGCTAAACTTTTCTGCCTTTAAATGGATTTAGATCTTCACAAGATGAAGCCTTTAAAAGTGAGATTTTGTCCTCAGGACACGTTTCCCATTGCCACAGTGCAAGCAACTTTTCCTTCAGTGACGCTGATCTCTAACATTCACAGCTGATTTTTTACAATCAGGCTGAATGTTCTTTGTTTTGAAATTTCTCCTGCCAAATTAGTTCTTTATCTTTAAATTCAATTCACTCACATTCAAGGCATTTACAAAATGAAACTAGGTTCTTGGCCACACTGTCGCATGAATGGATCTTTTACAGTTCCCAGTAGAAACCTTGCTATTCTCTGAACGTGTCACGAACTGTCCTCCATTGCCTCTCTCAGCATCCTTGTCTTCCCTGCTTCCGCCAGAATGTCCCTACAAACTCTGCTGTCAACATAGTAGGACTTTTCTCATCCTAAGTACCAAACTCTTCCTCGTTCTATCCACAAAACACTTCCAAAGGCCTAACAACCACATGATGAGGTATATTACAGCAATGAACCAACTCCTGTATCAATTTTCTGTCCAAGTTACATGTCTTATAGCTCAAACAAAATACCCGACCAAAGAAAGTTAAGAGAGAAAAGATTTGTTTTTCCTCACATTTCAAAGGAACAGTTAGTCATGACATGGGAGTCCTAGAACATAGAGATTGTAGTGCCCGGTAAACTTGTGTCAAAAGAGAGGATATAAACCACTGAGTACTTGTGCTCATGTGACCTTCTTCACTTTACACAGTCCTGGGTCCTAGTCCATGGATTCCCCAGTGGGTAGGTCCTCTAAAACCATCAACCCAATCAAGATAATCTCCTTCTATTATGCCCTGGGGCCTGTATCCACGGTGATTCTAGATTTCATCAAGTTCACATTTGACATTAACAATTCCATGGATGCCTCCAGCTTTGTCTTCAATGGACAAAGGTAGGTACCCTTAAGTCTCCTTCATAACAGCAAACTCCATCCTGCAACAAGCACATTGAAGGACACTGCCAATCCCAAGACACTGAGGCTAGTGATGGCAGCACCTCAGAAAACCTGCAGGGTGTCCAGTTTCTGACAATGGCCTCTGAGGCTGTATTCTTTATAGCATCTTGATGAGACCATCAAGAACCTCCACTTCACTGTGAATGCTCCCCTAGCAGCTAGCCAGGGCAAAAGCCGAGGTTGCTTCAGTGAGGGGCAGTTTGCATGAGTCACTGGCAGCAGGTCAAACCCTGGCATAGGGAATCAATAGTATGGAAATGTTTTATTGATCTGCTATGTTTTCACTGGGGATTAATTAATAAAGCCTAAGATTTTTGCTCATGGTTTTTTTTCTCATAAATATCAAAAAATAAGTAAAATCTAAAATGATATCAAGACCAAGGAACTTATACAATGAATATTTTATTGGGGCTTAAAGATTCAGAGGGTTAGTCCACCATGGCAGGGAGCATGGCAGAAAGCAGGCAAGCTTGGCACTGGAGCAGTAGCTGAGAGCTTACATCCTTATGGTCAAGAAGGAGAGAGAAAGGAAACTGGAAACAGCACAAGCTTTTGAAGCCCACCCCAGTGACACACCTNCTCACACAAGGGCACACCTCCTACTCCTTCTCAAACAGTTCCACCAACTATGGTGACAATTTCAATCTAAATCCTAGGGTGCTATTTTTCCAGCCAAGCATGGAAAATTAAATCCATGTTTCTTAATGGAAACATTAAATCTACGTGTTTGAATCTCTTCTTTCACAGACGGACAGGTGGACATTTCCTGGTTCCATGTGGCCCACTTTCAAGAACATGGGATGGTTCTAGAAATACCAGCCTTGGTGGCACAGGGCTACACACTCTTGGACAACCCAAGCTTCTCTCCAATGGGAGTTCTACTGAGAATGATCTCTGCTGTGGGGTTCTTCATCCCCATCACTTCCACCACACTGATCTACTATTACCTCAATCTGGAGGAAGTCACCCTTCATCTCTACCTGATCCCCAATGACTGCACCATTCGGAAGGTGACACTGTGGACTGCAAAAGTGGGGCTAGGTTGGGCTGACAGAAAACTTGGATGCATTCTCAGTACTCACACAATTTTGACTGCACTAGTGTATGGTTTCATTCATAAATTCACAGCCCTCAGGACCAGTCACCTTTGAATAGTGCTGCAGGACTAATCCTTCAACACATGAGCATTACCATGGAACACATCATATCCAAATCACCACATACTATAAGCCTCATTTTCTCAGTCCTGTATCCTGATTTCCTCTCCCACCACCCTTGAAGTGACAGATTTTGAGATGCACAAAGCATCTAGCTCCAGTTCACATAATAACTCAGCTTTAAAATGAAGGAATTTTGTCAACACAAGATACTCAATCTCAAATCTGAGGTGGTATTTTATCTTATTTTATTGACGTGTCCCCCAATAAAATTTATCTGAGGATCAGAGGAACAAGGTCAGCTGCTAGTCTTACAAAATTAGCACATACCCTTAATCCTATCACTTAGCAAGCAGGGTCTGTCTGGATCCCTGTGAGTTCCAGGTCACACTAGGAACAGTCAAGCGTGGAGACACACGCCTTTAATCCCAGCATCAACCATAGAATTCTGGAGGTCTATACAGACAGACAGGAAGTGACAGATGAGCGACAGGAAGAAGTGATGTAGCTAGGCTGAAAGAGCCAATGGGAGNACAGAACAGAAAGGGATATAGGCATGGAAATATAGGAAGTCAGACACTCTTTTGGAAGCAGCAGCATTGTTAAGGTGATGCTGGTGGCTGTTCCTAATTCCTCTGATCTCTGTCAGATTTTCACCCTATTTCTGGCCCTGTGTTTTTATTTAACAAGACCATTTAGATTTTCGTTTACACAAATCCATACATAACTTTTAAATACAATTTTTTGTTTTGACAATTTTATACAGGTAGACAATGCATTATAGTAACTCCACCATAAACACATCTTATCTCCCTCTTACTCCTGTCAGCCCCTCTTCTTTAATACAAATCTATTGCCAGTTTTTAAGAAGGCTCCAATTGATTTCCACAATGGCTGCACTAGTTTGCACTCTAACATGCTAGTATATAAGTGTTTCTCTGTCCCCACGTACACTCCAACATCAGTTATCATTTGTTTTCTGTTTGTTCATTTGTTTGAGACACGGTTTCACTGTGTCTAGCCCTGGCTGTTCTGGAACTCTCTCTGTAGACCAGGCTGGCCTTGAACTCACAAATATCCACATGTCTCTTCCTCCTGAGTGCTGGGATTAAAAGTATGCACCACCACCACCAGGCATTCCTTAATATTTGTTTCCTTGATATTGAATATTCTCAAGGAGTGAGATAGAATCATAAGTAATTTCAACTTGCATTACCCTAATAGCTAAGTGTTTACTATCCATGTGTATTTCTTCCTTTGAGAATTCTGTTACTACTATAGCCATTCTTAGAATTGGGTTATTTTCATGATGTTTATGTTTTTTTGATGGAGACATTGTTCTGTATGTTGTGAATATGTGTTGCTCTGATTGATTGATAAATAAAATGCTGATTAGCCAGTCAGGAAGTATAGGCAGGATAAACAAACAAGAAAAATTCTGGAAAGAAAAAGGTTGAGTCAGGAGACACTGCTAGCCACCCCCAGGAGCAGAAAGATGTGAAGGTACTGGTAAGCCATGAGCCATGTGACAAAATACAGATTCATAAAAATGGGTTAATTTAAGTGTAAAAGCTACTCAACAATAAGCCTGAGCTAATAGCCATACAGTTCATAATTAATAAAAGGCTCTGTGTGTTTACTTGGGTCTGAGCAGCTTCGGGACCACACAGGAGCCCGAGTGGGACACAGAAAAACTTTTTCTTACATTTTTTAGTTCCATGTATATTCTAGTTCCTAATCTTCTGTCAGATCTTAGCTGGGAAATTGTTTCTGCCATTGTTGGCTGTATCTGCACTCAATTAAGTTTCCTTTGCTCTACAGAACTTTTTTAGTGTCATGAGATCTGATTTATCAACTATTGGATTTACTTGCTGTGCTACTGGAGTCTTATTCACACAATCCTCACTTATGCTGCTGTGTTGAAATGCTCTCCCTACCTTTTCCTCTACCAGGTTCAGGGTATTGGGTCTAGCATTGAGGTCTTTGGTCATTTCTANAGGAGAGATATAGGCATCTAGTTTAATTCTTCCATGTGTTGCCATGTAGATTTTTCAGTATCATTTGTTGAACAGGCTTTTCTTCAAAGTATATTTTGGGTTATTTGTCAGAGCCAGGTAATAGTTATGTGGGTTTTATATAGGTCTTCTATTTATTCCATTGATCTGCATGTCTGTTTTGTGTCAATACCATGCTGTTTTTGCTATTATGGCNGTAGTATTAGTTTGAAATCAGGTGTAATGAATCTTTCCACAAACGTTTTTGTTCAGAATTACCTTGGACATCCATGTCTCTTGTAGTTCCATTTGCATTCCACTCTATTTGTGAAGAATGTCCCTGTCATCTTAATTGGGACTGCTTTGAGTATGTAATGTGCTTTTAATATGGTGGTTATTTTCACATATATATTCTTCCAAACAGTGACCATGGCTAGAGTGTCTTTGCATCTCTTGAGCCCTTCTTCAATTTCTTTCTTTGATGTATCACTTTAAATTTTTTTATAGAGTGCTTTCATTTGCATTGTTAGGTTTTTCCATCCAAAATTTGGGTATTAATTAATTAATTATTGTAGAATCCATATTTCCAAGATGACATGAACAAGAGAAAACCAAATACTGACATTTCTTGAGTGAAATAACTGTACAATCTTAGTCCAGTGCCCACAACGCCAAAACCAAGCTCCCTTAATCAGTACCTCTGGAAATGCCCAGCCTTGTCAGCTGTCAAACAGTGGTAGTTCCTGATCTTGAGCTGCTACAAACAGGCTACACATGTGGTCAAAGAACAGGCTTTGCTCAGTCTTGCCTTGAGTGAGCCACAGGTGGAGAACTGACCTGCCCCAGCATCAGGCCAGGGTTCAAATGTTACTCCAACTCTTACTCTGCAGGCAATCTTGAAAAATGACTTAACTCATTTGAGTTTGACCTTCTTCACCTGTAAACTGAAGATCAGAATGAATAACTAGTAGGATAGTTCTNACACATCTCATAGTATGATCCTTAGCTCATGGAAGCAATGTTGTGATTTTTCTTTGTATTAAGCCAACCTCTTCTACATGTTAATTACTTCTGTTGGGACTCATTAAGATCTATTCCCTTCCATGTGGAAAAGGATTCAGTTACTAGAAGATTATAATCACAGTCCTCTTGTGTCTTCAATCTTATATTTTGTTTTTTAAATTCATGGTCACTCAGTCATTGTGTTCATTGTATGCTCCAGTTTATCTACAAGTCAGGATGCCAAGATGGTGCATCTAGCATGGAGTGAAAGCAACATCATCCTTCCTTCCTACAAATAGAATCAGGGCTTCCAATACTACAAACTGGGTCCTTGGGCTGACTTCTCTAAACTGTTAGAGCACAATGAATTTAGGGTCTTCTCAAACTCTTGGGACTTGTATATGAGCTAAAATTTATTAACCTCCCTCACTTGTTGCTAAAATCAACTCACTGTTCCCATGTGCTCAGTCTTGCTTTGTATTGATCCTGCCATCAAATCAAGAACACACACTTGTGGCATGTGAGTGTACAAGGTCAAACAAGGATTCTACCTTGAATCAAATGTCAAATATTTAAGCCAGGAAGGGACTTAGTTAGTTCTCCATGAGGAATTCAGTCTAGGATAAAATTGAGGCTGTGATCATGTGGGAGAAATATCTATTGCTCATTTACATGTCTTCTCCCTCAGTGATTATAGGCTTGGTGCCTAGATTCCCTGTGTGAGTAAGGAAATGTTCACCTTCCAGATTATAGTAGAATTTCTGTAGTTCATTCTCAAAATCTCAGGCATGGGTGAGAGTTTCACANAGAGCACTGAGTNTTGNTGACAGGCATCATTACAGATGCATCATCTCTCCTTTCTTCCAGGGGACCTCAGACCTGCACTGCCCAAGATCTCTGCAGCCCACAAAGGTCAGTAACAGGTATAAGAGGCCAGAGAAGCCAATAGTATTCTGCTGGTAGATCATNTTACCCTTGAGAAAAGGGCAGTGAGAAAGGAGGGAGCCTCACCTTACAAACCCCATCAGGATAGGTAGAAAAGGTACATGCCCAGGGCAGAGTTCCTCTCACATCTCTTGATGCTTCCCATGTTCCCACCCAGTCCCAACTTGAATACCCCAACATGAACCCTCCTCCTGGTTAGGCAGAATGTCAGACTAATAACTGGCTTCAGGAAGGGTACAGGTATTATTTCAAATGACCTTTCAGAGGAAGAAGGGAGCCAGGGGTGCAGATGAGGTACGTGAAAAGAGCAAGAAGTGGGCAGCCAGTGGGAGAGCTCATGGAGTAGTCTTTTTGTGCTCAGTGTCAGTCTCATCTTCACCCCTAGATGCTGCTGCCTTGCTACACTTCGTGGATCAGCATCGGGAGCAGCTGGTGGCCCGAGTGACATCAGTGGACCCTCTCTTGGACAAGCTGCATGGTGCAGTGCTGAGTGAAGAGGAGTATGAGGCAGTGAGGGCTGAAGCCACCAACCAAGATAAGCTGAGGAAGCTCTTCAGCCTCAGCCGGTCCTGGACAAGGGCCTGCAAAGACCGAGTCTACCGAGCTCTGAGTGAGACCCATCCTCACCTGGTGGAACTCCTTGAGAAGTCCAATGGGGTTTCTGTGAGATCCTGACATCTTAGTGGCTGAGGGGATGAGCACTTTCCCTTGAGTCCTGGCTCTACCTGACCTTCCTTTGACCTTAGGTTTCTCTATCTAAAACCAGTGGACATCTGAGTTGCCTTTCTGACAGCACTGTTTCCAGAACACTTCTTGGGGACCCAGATGTTTTCTCTTGGCCTTCCCCAGCCAGATGTTCATGTGGGATGAGCATCTCAGTAAACATCCAGTGCAGCCAGCAAGTCTATTCAGGCCTTGTCCAGCCTGTTCTCATGGCCTAAGTGTCCAGGCTCATGCCCACCTGACCCACCATGTTACATGCAAGACTGGGGAGCACAGGAATGAGAACAAAGAGATGGTCCTTTTCCTGGAAAATGAGTGTTTTACCAATAGGAAAAGAAGGGGCTTCTTAAACATTTTCCACCCCTTTTTCCCAAATAATTTTTGATGTAACTCTGGGTATGTAGATATATAAGTATATAAATCAAAACAATTTTACTGAAAATAAACCTTAAAGAAATTTATTTTAAACAACTCTGTTGTAATATAATTTTACCATTTGTTAAAGATGAAAGCAAATTTGTAAGCTAATTAAATGGATGTATTTGTTTATTTTTTGCATAAGAAACTAAATCTCTATTGAATATTTGGTGCTATAAGCATAGAGAAGCTTCATTGTTTCTCAGAGTTGGTGGATATTTTTCATTTCCTCTGCTTTACACAGATGTGTAGTGCACATTCCAGAAGCTGTTACTAATCCCAAGCCAAAATTCACTTAGCATCTCTTTATGTAACTCAAGCCAGCAACTCAAGACACAAATTTTAAAATCAAATGTTCTCACATAATATAAGGCAAAGATATACTAACATGATACTTACATGCTAAAGAATGAAAATAGAAAATATTTAAATCTTTATAATCTATGATGAAGCTATCATGTTTCTGTAAGAGTAGAAAATCTTGTATGTACAGGGAAATGCTGTAATCACAGCAAATGATAACCTAGACTCTGAGCCAAGGTGTTTAAAGAGCATTTGTTGCAGTTGTGTGGTGTGCCGGCTCATGCAGCATGAAGTACTCATGTTGTGTGCTCAGAACCACAGGTGTGAGGAAATCACATGATGCAACATGGTACACACCGCAGAAACACCTCAGATTCAGTGCACGTTTGAATTAATCTTGGCCGCAGCATGTGCACAAACCTTTTGTTCTTGTCAAAATTTTGCAACCACCACATTCAGTTCCATCATCCCACATGGAGGTGATATTCACAGTTTAAGAAACTGATGCACAATGGTAAACTCTGTGGCTGAACAGAAGGCTCCGAGGTTCAGAGCCCTTGTTGTTATTACAGAGGACCAGAGTTCTACTCCCAGCACTCACATCAGACAGCTCACAGCTAATGCCATGTAACACCAACTCCATGGGATCCAATGCACTATTTTGGATTCCATGGGCACACACACACAGGTGTACATTAAAACACACACAGAACACACATAAATANTTTTTTAAAAGAGTGATAATTCACATTCCTCTCCGCTACTCACCCATCTCCCAGAAGTACGTATCTCACCAAAACCCACAGAGGCACTTGAGTCTTAAGAGGCTGTGCGCTTGTCCTGAGGGTATCCCTGCCAGTCTCTTTCCCCAGGCCACCCACATCTCTTTCCCTCTGGATCAAGCTTCTGCTCCCCTCCCTGCCAGGCCCATGGCCACAGCTGTTAGCCTGGCTTCTTGGTGCCTCCCATCTTCTCCTCTGGACTCTGCAAGTGTGCTAGCTCTGCCTCTGTGAATCTCTGAAGCTCTTCCTCTCTCTCTTAGAACACAGTATTTTCCTTATTCTAACTCCTGCCCTACACTGGCCACAGGCAGGCAGCTTCTCCCCAAACTTCTTACCCACAGTCCTCTCCAGTTTCACTTGACAGGAGATAATT
>LZPO01055123.1:36065-56083 GCA_001675575.1 Neotoma lepida
ATAAATAAATAAATAAATTTAAAAAAAATTCTAAAATTCAAAAAAAAATTGTTGATAATTTTCTATGTATTGTATTCAGTTCATGCTGCAAATTTACAATATATAATATATTAATATTGATGCATCATGTTCCCATGGATCATTTATTTACTTCTTTGTTTATTTAGATTTTGTTATTGTTGTTAATCTGTGAAAGACTTATTTNGTTTAATAAAAAATACTATGGAGCAGGAAAAAAATAAATAAATAGTCTAATATCCAAGAAATGTTTAATAATTATAAGCCCGTGCCCATGCAATGTGGTGCTTTTATTATAATAGTTTGCAACCCTGTGGGACAGAAGCTCAGAGCCTCACATGAAGGAGCTGAGGCTCAGCGAGGAATAGAGACTCACACAGAGGACTAGTGTAGAACCAGGACAGGTGTGTGGACTTCATGGTCCCAGGACAGGACCATTACCCCCAAGCACTTGTGAGAGTGTCATTCTCTTCATGAGACTATAGAGAAGGGTATGATGGTATACAGGAAGGCTCCCAGCCTTGCTTGCTTGGATCCTACCACTTCCTCTCTGACAAACACANAACCATTGTCTCCTTCCCACAGAAAGTTCTACAGCCATGCGCACTCTTGGATGGACAAATACTGGAGAAGTATTGAGCAGGGTCTATCAGTTTCTGAGACATTTTCTGATCTCAGAGAAGAATAATGATAAATGTGAAGATGCGGACTCTGAATGTGGAAGCAGAGGTAAGCTGAGCTGAGGGCTGTGAATTGGATTTCAAGTCCACATAGATGATGTTTCTTATAGATGAGCCTCCACCCCTATGGGGACCTGGGATGGGATAGGGGACTTAAAAGGGCAGAGGAGCCATGGTGGAGTGCTAAGAGTCACAGGGTAGAAATAATCCTTCTGGCTCTGCAGTGCTGTATGTGACTCAAAGGGGACCATGGGGTCAGCAGTGAGTCTAGTGCAAATGGCANCCAGAGTTCAGCTCAAAATACGAGTGGGACCTGAGGATCCCAGGGGTCATGCAGGTCCTGAAACTCCAAGGTCTATTCTCTTAGCTAGACCCCAGGAAGAGGCTAGGCTCCTGCCTCAGCTTCAGCCAGTTTCTTCTACTGACTTCCTTTATTTCAACTTATACAGGCCACACCCTTGCCTCTTCCTCTTCTCAAGCATCCAGTAGCCACCTTTCTCCAGTGCACAAGGTCTAGACAGAGAGGTTACCTTGTCTAAGCTCACAACACACAGAGACAGATGCAGGGCTGGAACCTAGAACAGTGGAATCTGAGAAATGCCTTCCTCTTCCTTCATCCTGCTGCTTCTCTGTGAAAATCCTGCCCACACCTAACCCTTGTCTCTCACTTCACAGTCCATTCTTCCCAACAAACATTAAGCTGGAGGAGCCTGAGTTCAAGACCAACCTGAGCTCCATAGTGAAATCCTATCCAAAGTTACTGACCCTGAGGCATTAGTTACTTGTCATGTTTATGACAAAAGAAATTTAAGGAAGAAAGTGTTTATTGGCTCACAGATCAAGAATATAGTCCATCAGGGCAGAAAAGCCATAGCTGCAAGAGAATGAAACAGCTGCTCACATTGTGCTTAGTCAGGAAACAGCGAGATGAATGCTGGTGCTCAGCTCACTTTTCCTTTTTATTCAGTCCAGGACTCCACCCCTTGGGATGTTGCCATCTACAATTAAGGTGGGCCTTCCTACCTCAGTTTACCTAACCTAGCCCTCACAAATCTTCCCAGGGACATTTCTGGTAGATCATGTCACACTGACAATATTAGCCATCACAGAGTATCTCACAGCCTCATTGTGAGAGTTCAAAGTGTTTTGTCTGAAGCACAGTGGGTGTTAGGGAACTAGCTGTCTCCTCTCTGTCTTTTCTCACTCAGAGCCCTATTCACACCTTCACCAAGCTTTTCCACCCACACCCATAAACCATGAGTTTCCAGGCCGAATCACCTAATCATCCAACATCAGAGGGGGTGTCTGAGGCAGGAGAACCTCCTTCCAACCCATAGTACAGCAATCAGGAAGCTCCTAGGAAGAGGTGGCTTCCAGCTGGAAGTTTAAATTCACTGCTCAGGTGACATGAGCTTCTTAAGGTGAAGCAAAGACTCAGTCCCCTGGAACAAAGTGCCAGCATAGCACCCTGGACCTGGAGAACCTTGACATCTTGCCCCTGGAGTCTCACTGTTGGGCATGGCAGTGCTCCCAGGAGGCCCTTGGAATTAAGGATAGTATTCTCCAACCCCAGAAAAACAGTTGACTTTCTGGGCAGGGATCTGACAGACAGAGAATCCATTACCACAGGATTCCTCATCACTCACCTTCCCAGGTGTCCAAGGGGTCATCAGATGTTTGCTGATCACCCCATTCATGTCAGGTCCTGTGCTCAGGGCTTCTCTTGCATCTCACTTGCACTTAAATCTCACAACCACTATTTATAGAGAGCCTGATAATATTCAAGTTGGGGCCAAAAGAGCAAGGCTTATATAGAAGTGAAGCCTCGCAGTTGAAGAACTGTATTCAGCCTTCACTGTCACATTTCACACACTTAACACCTCTGTCTTCCTCTCTCTGATCAATGAGGACAGTCACATCAAAGCCAGGGAGGTACAGGCTCTGGGAGCCAAGTGCCTGACCCTGAGCAATACTGCCTTTTTGTGCTGGGAGATTCCACCTTTGAAATCTGAGCTACACTCAAGGAAAAGCATCCCTTCTACTGCCAGCTTGCAGTGAAGTTGTAGATTCCAGGGCCTTAAAACATAGCCTGGGCTTAAAGGGCATCAACTGACTTAATCAATCCCACCACTTCCCATTCAAAATAGAAAGAGAGGAAGGAAAACAGGAAGGACTTGAGGCATCTTATAGAAACATACAAATGCAATATCCATGTAATGCAGTAACCTTAGAAATGAAAATAGCAAGTGTGAAGCTTTGAGAAATAAAGAGTTGCTATTTCTAAACAGCCCATTGGATTAGAGGATCCTGGTTGCCAGGGTGATGGGGAAATGAGTTCTGTGTTAGCTATTATCAGCAGCAGAGAAAAAACCAATTGAAAAGAATGGCACTGTTCATGGTTTCTAGGCCCCAATGTCCTCTCTTATCTGAGAACTTGAATAACATAATGTCTAACAACAGCTTCATAGTAAATGCTCAATTCACATGACATGCCTTGTGGTATATCAAGAGGAAAGTTGGGAAACTAAGTAAAGTACATGATGGCTGATATTGTAGACCTTGTGGGTTTCTGTCACACCTGTACAGCTCTGCTGATACAGTCTCTAAGATGAACAGACAACAGAACAAGTAGCCATGCTGTGCTCCAACTGTGCTCCATGCTGTCTTTAAGGACAGTACCTTTTGTTTTATTTTGAGGTTTTGCTTTGGTTACAATGCCATGCTATTTCCTTTATTGTTTTGATTAGTGTCCAGATGGGCTCCATGGCATTTTCATATATATAAATCATCAATCTTTTTTCTATTTTTTTTCTTGCTTTCCTCCTCTCTGCCCCTCCTTCTCTTCTTGGCCCCTCCCTCTCCCCAGATAGCCTCCCTCCTTTCATGACAACCATGCTCCATTACTCTTTCTTGTCTCCTCCCCCTCCCTTCAGATTTCTTCCTTTCCTTCACAGTCAGTCTTCTTACACTAAACACTGAATTTTGAATTTCATATACTCTTCCTGACATGAAATATTCTTCTGATTTTATCTGCTAACACTTATAACTAGTATTTCTATTATTTTCACCTAACAAAAACAAATGGCCAGCTGAGGTTATCAAACATTGGCCAAATATAGCCAGATACCTCTCTATATACCTCTCTCTCTCTGTCTCTCTCTCTTCTCTCTCTCTCTCTCTCTCTCTCTCTCTCTCTCTCTCTCTGTGTGTGTGTGTGTGTGTGTGTGTGTGTTTCAATTGGGGTTTATTAACCCCTGATCATAAGAATATTAATTTAACCTCATTAGGAGCATTGGAGCATGAAATTTTCTAAGGAAAATCAAACTAGAGAAACAAAGGTTTTTCTCTTTCTCATTTTTTAGAATAACTTTCTTCTTATAGCCCCATCCTGTTCCCTCTCAAATTTATGACCTTTCTCTTTAATTATTATTGTCACACACATATAAGTATATATATGTATATATATATATATATATATTTTCAAACAAATGTTACATGCAACTGCTGAGTCCATGTAATGTTGCTTGTATATATATGATTATAGGGCTTCTCGAGACCACCTAATACTGAATAATCATTAGGGAGATCATCCCTGGGAAAGACTAATGCTCCTTCTTTGCAGTCATTACGCGACCAAAGATTTTATCTAGGGATGGGGGCCCTGTGAGATACTCCCATCCACAATGACATGTCAACTAGTGTTGTCATTGTTCAAGTCCTGCTTAAGCAGACATACTGTTGAGATTTCATGGGTGAGCTTCCCTGCCATATCTTTAGACACAATCTTACAGCAGACTTTCTAGTTTTCTAGCTCTTACAATCTTTCTTCCTCCTCTTCCACAAAGTTCTCTGAGCATTTGGTATAGGGGTTGTGTTGAGGATGTATCAGTGGAGTTGTTTATCTCACCAGTCAACTATTCTCTGTATTTTAACCAGTTATGACTTTATGTCATGGTCTCCATCTGCTTCAAAAGATTCTTTGTTATTATAGGGAAGAGCTACACTTATCTGTGGGTATAAGGACAAGTATTTAGAATGCAGTGAGAGATTAGACTGGTTTAGTACACTGACAACAGTAGCATCTCCTCTAAGACCCATGACCTCACTAGCCATGGGTGGTTGGCTAGGTCTACAGTAAAGGCATTATTTCCTTCCTGTTGAGTGATCTTTAAGTCCAATTAGGCAGCTGTTGGTTACCACCAAGATATAAATACCACCATTGCACCTTTAGGGATATCTTGCGATGCTGATAATCATGGTTCATAAGTGTCACAGCTGGGTAGGTGTCTTAGTTAGGGTTACTATTGCTGTGATGAAACACCAAGACCAAAGAAACATGGCTATTCAGCTTATACTTCCACATCACAGTTCTTCATCACAGGAAGTCAGGACAGGAACTCAAGCAGGACAGGAATCTGGAGGAGGAGCTGATGCAGAAGCCATAGAGGACTTCTGCTTGCTAACTTGCTCCTCATGGCTTGCTCAGTCTGCTTTCTTATACAACCCAAGACCACAAGCCCAGGGATGGTACCACCTACCATGAGCTGAGCCCTCCCCATCAATCACTAATTATGAAAATGTCCCATAGGCTTGCCCACAACCATGTCTTATAGAGGCATTTTCTCAATTGAAGCTCCCTCCTCTATGATGACTCTAGCTTGTGTTGAATTGACATAAAATTAGCCAGTACAGAAGGACTATTGATTGCTTTCCACCCTTGGCAATTTACATAGCTCCTTCCAGAACAAAGAAAGCTTGTCCTGAGGAAGAAGACTTCTGGATCAGATATATCTCAAATCCTCCAAATCCTGTGTCCAAAGCGTGAGGTGTTTTCAGCAATAAGGACTCACCTTCAACTTCTAAGAGGCAACCATGGGCAACAGCAATTGCCTCTATTGTTTTGGGAGACCCTTGTACTCCCCTGACTAACAAATCAAAAGAAGGTTTCTCATGCCTGTTACTAGAAATTATATTAGTCTATGGTTTTTGTGGAAGCATATCATCCCAAGTGGAATATCTTCATTAATTTGTGTGTGCATATGTGTGTGCACATATGTATATACACATACACTTAGAAGTAATATATGTAATTTTAAGTACATATAAAGCAATGCTATTCCCTAAATAATATCGTTAGCATGGTTTATCCCTCTTCCCTCTACCTCCATATTCTCCTCCCTCCTCCTTCCCAGTTAACCCCCCCACTTCATTTTTCCTATTTCTCCCTTCATAGAACCTTACAATTCTAAGCCCCTCTCTAGAGCCCCTTCCCATCCCATGGTCTCTTTTTTCTTCCCTAGTTTCTGCAGTTATTCCAGGTTACATGATGCCATCTGAAGATTTGAAACTAGGAACCACAAGTGAGAGAAAACATGAGTGTGTTTTCCTAGGTCTTGGTTATCTCACCTAATACATTTTCTAGTTACATCCATTTACCTGCTGTCTTATTTTGGGTTTTTATTGCATAAACAGACACCATGACCACAGCAACACTTATAAGGAAAACATTTAATTGAGGTGACTCGCTTATAGTTTCAGAGGTTCAGTCCATTATCATCATGGTTGGGAGCATAGCAGCATGCAGACATGGTACTGGAGAGGCAGGACTGAGAGTCCTACATCTTGCAAGCAACAGGAAGTCAACTGAAACACTGGGTGGTAGCCTGAAAATAGGAAACTCAAAGCCCTCCCCCATAGTGACACACTTTCTCCAACAAGGCCATACCTACTCCAACAAGGGCACATCTGCCACTTCCCATGAGATTATAGGGCCAAATACATTCAAACTACCACAATTGCCAAATCTATTATTTCATTTTTACATTTAAATATCATTCCATTTTATACATGTACCACATTTTCATTATCCGTTCATCAGTTGAATCACTTGCATTGTTTCCATTTCCTAGCTATTGTGAATAGCAAGACTATGACCATGGCTGAGAAAGTTTCTGTGGAGTAGGATGTTGAGTCCTTTGAGCATATGCCAAGGAGTGTACAGCTGGATCAGATGCTAGATCATTTTTACAATTTCCACACTGATTTCCAGAGCAGGTGGGGCAGTTTGCTATCCTACCAACAGTGAATGAAGGTTATGTTTTCCTCCCCAGTATTTGCTGTTTGTTGTTTTCATAATCTTAGCATTTCTGACTTGGATAAAATGAAATTAGAAAGTTGTTCTATTTTTCATGCTCCTAATTGCTAATGATGATGAACACTTTTTAACATATTCCTTGTCCACTTTTCTTTTTCTGAGACCTCCCTTCAAATCCATAGCCCATTTTTTAATTAGACCATTTGTTTTTATTAAATGTATTTATTTTACATATAGACTGAAGTTTCCCCTCCCTCTTTTCCACCCTTTCCCTCCCCCCTCCTCTCACATTCACCCCCAATCCACTCCTCTGTTTCTGTTCAGAAATGGGCAGACCTCCTATGGCTATCAACAAAGCATGGCATATCAAGTTTCAGTAGGTCTAAGCACCTCCCTTTGTATTAAGGCTGGGCAAGGAAACCCAGTATGAGCCATAGGGATCCAAAAGCCAGCAAAAAAAGTCAAAGACAGCACCTGCTTCCACTGTTAGGAGTCCCCCAAGTAGACAAAGCTACACATTATCACATACACACTGGGGGCTTAGGTCAGTCCCATGCAGATTCCCTGGTTATTGGTTCAGTCTCTATGGGCTCCTATGAGTCCAGGTTGGTTGATTCTGTGGTTTTCTTATGATGGCCTTGACCCCTCTGGCTCCTACAGTCCTTCCTCCCTCACTTCAGAAGGATTCCCTGACCTCAGCCTAATGTTTGGCTGTGGGTCTCTGCATCTGTTTCCATCAGTGACTGTATGAAGGCTCTGTGATTACAACTGGAGTAGTTGTCAAATCTATGATTTGAGCAGAATATCATTTCCTCCAGTAGTATTTAGTTTTATCATAGGTCTCTCTGGTCCCCCCAGCCTCTGGGTTCTTGCATTTTAGGGCAGTGTCAGGGTGGGGACCATTTGTTTTTGACACCTTATTTTTGAGTTCTTTATCTATTCTGTATATTAATCCGCTGTCAGATACATAGATGGTAAAGATTCCCTCCCACTCTGTGGGCTTCCTCTTCACTCAACTTATTGTTTTCTTAGATGTACAGAATCTTTTTAGTTTGATGAGGTACCAGTTATCAGTTGTTGGACTTAATTCCTGGGCAAATGAAATCATATTAAGAATGTTCTTTCCAGCTGTCTCCCCGAAACCCATCCATCCTTCTGTGACCTTAGTGGCTCCCTGAGACACAGAATCTGCCAGCTGATTGGATCAAGAGCTCTGATTGGACCAAGAGTGACCCCCTGAGACATAGACACAGCCAGCACAGATTGGACCAAAAGCAGTTCCCTCAGACACAGACATCTCTTGCACAGATTGGAGGAAGAAATATGTAGATGTCAGTACAAGAATATATATATATAACAACATAAAGAGCAATATGGCACCACCAGAACCTAGCGGTTCTACAACAGCAAGACCTGAACATCACAATGTAGAAGAAGCAGAAGACAATGACTTTAAATATAACTTTATGAAGATGACAGAAGAAATGAAAAATTCTCTTAAAGAAATCAAGGAAAAGACAAAAAAATGGAAGAAATAAATAAATCTCTTAAAGAAAGCCAAGAAAACCAAGAAAAAGCAATCAAACAGGTGAAGGAAACAGTTCAAGACCTGAAAATTGAAATAGAAGCAATAAAGAAGACACACACAGAGGGAATATTGGAAATGGAAAATCTGAGTAAACAAACAGGAACTACAGATGCAAGCATAAACAACAGAATACAAGAGATGGAAGAAAGAATCTCTGGTGTGGAAGATACAATAGAGAAAATAGATTCGTTGGTCAAAGAAAACACTAAAGCCAAAAATGTCATAACACAAAAAATCCAGGAAATCTGGGACACCATGAAAATGCCAAACCTAAGAATAATAGGGCTAGAAGAAGGAGAAGAATACCAACTCAAAGGCACAGAAAATATATTCAACAAAATCATAGAAGAAAACTTTTCCAACCTAAAGAAGGAAATGCCTATGAAGATTCAAGAAACTTACAGAACACAAAATAAACTAGATCCCAAAAAGTCCCCTCATCACATAATAATAAAACCACTAAACATGTAAAATAAAGAAAGAATATTAAGAGCAACAAAGGAAAAAGGCCAAGTGACATAAAAAGGCAGACCCATCAGAGTAACACCCAACTTATGAATGGAGACTCTGAAAGTCAGAAAGTCCTGGACAAATGTTATGCAGACACTAAGAGACCATAGATGCCATCCCAGACTACTATTCCCAGCAAAACTTTCAATCACCATAATGGAGTACACAAGATATTTCAAGACAAAATCAGATTTAAACAATACCTATTCACAAATCCAGCCTTAGAGAAAGCACTAGAAGGAAAACTCCAACCTAAGAAAGTTAGATGCACCCATGAAAACACAGGCAATAGATAATCCCACAGCAGCAAATCCCAAAGAAGAGAAACACACACATACTACCACCAAAAGTAACAGGAATTAACAATCACTGGTCATTAATATCATACTTGGTCACAAAGCAAATCTTTTTATTTATGTTTTTATTAAGAAAAATTTTCCTTCATTATACACATCAATCAAAGAGCCCCCTCTTTCCTCTTCCCCCCAGCCTTCCCCTCCCACAAGAAGGCAAGGCACATCCAGTAGAGGCAAGTCCAAGCCCCCTCTCTGCCTCAAGGCTGCCTGAGGTGTCCCATCATAGATATTGGGCTCCAAAATGACTGCCCGTGCACCAGGGATGGATTCTGATCCCACCTCCAGGGGGCCCCCCAAGCAGATCTAGTTATATAACTGTCTGCCCATGTAGAGGGCCTAGCCCAGTCCCATGCAGGCTCCAAAGCTGTTGATCCAACTTTCATGAGTTCCCACTAGTTTGGTTTGATCGTCTCTGCAGGTTTCCCCATTATGATCTTGATACACTTGCTCATAGAATCCTTCTTCTCTCTCCCCAACTGAACTTTCTGGATCTCAGCCTGGTGCCTGGCTGTGGATCTCTGCATCTGCACAAAGCAAATCTTAATAGATACAGAAAAATTGGAATAACCCCCTGTATCTTATCAGATCACCATGGCTTAAAGTTAGATTTCAACAACAACAAAAATTACAGAAAGCTTACAAACTCAGGGAAACTGAGTAATGCTCAAGTGAGTCACCACTGGGTCAAGGAGGAAATAAATCACAGACTTCATAGAATTCCATGAAAATGAATGTACAACATACCCAAACTTATGGGACAATATGGAAGCAGTGCTAAAAGGAAAATTCATAGCATTAAATGCCTACATAAAAAAGTTGGAGAAATCTCACACTAATGACTTAACAGTATACCTGAAAGCTCTAGAACAAAAAGAAGCAAACACGCCCAAGAGGAATGGAAACCAGGAAATAATAAAATTGAAGGCTGGAAATCAATAAAATACAAACAAAGAGAACAGTATAAAGAATCAATGAAGCTAAGAGTTGATTCTTTGAGAAAATCAACAAGATAGACAAATTCTTATTCAAACTAAATGAAAAGGCAGAGAGAACATCCAAATTAACAAAATCAGAAATAAAAAGGAGACATAACAACAGACAACAAGGAAATACAGGGAATCATCAAGTCATACTTCAAAAACCTATACTCCACAAAATTGGAAAATCTAAAAGAAATGGACAATTTTCTGGATAGGTATACCACATACCAAAATTAAATCAAGATCAGATAAACAATTAAAATAGACCATAACCCATAAGAAAATAGAAACAGGCATTAAAAGTCTCCCAATGAAAAAAAGCCCAGGACCAGATGGTTTCAGCGCAGAATTCTACCAGAATTTCAAAAAAATACTCTTCAAATTGTTCCACACAATGGAAATAGAAGGAACAATGCCAAACTGCTTTTATGAGGCTACAGTTACCCTGATACCCAAACCTCACGAAGATACAACAAAGAAAGAGAATTATAGAGCAATCTCCCTCATGAATATTGATGCAAAAATACTTAATAAAATACTAGCAAACTGAATCCAAGAGCACATAAAAAATCATCCACCATGATCAAGTAGGCTTCATCCTAGAGATGAAGGGATGGTTCAACATACAAAAACCTGTCAATGTAATGCACCATGTAAACAAACTGAAAGAAAAAAAAACACATGATCATCTCATTCGATGCTGAAAAAGCCTTCAACAAAATCCAACACCCATCCATGATAAAGGTCTTGGAGAAATCAGGAATACAAGGAACATACCTAAACATAATAAAGGCAATTTACAGCAAACTGACAGACAACATCAAATTAAATAGAGAGAAACTCAAAATGATTCCACTAAAATCAAGAACAAAACAAGGCTACCCACTCTCTCCCTATCTATTCAATATAGTGCTCAAAGTTCTAGCTAGAGCAATAAGACAACAAAAGGAAATCAAGGGGATAAAAATTGAAAAGGAAGAAGTCAAACTTTTGCTATTTGCAGATGATATGATAGTCTACATAAGTGACCCCAAAAATTCTACCAGGGAACTCCTACAGCTGATAAACTCCTTCAGTAATGTGGCAGGATACAAGATTAACTCAAAACAATCAGTAGTCCTCCTATATACAAATGATAAATGGGCAGAGAAAGGAATTAGAGAAACATCACCCTTTACAATAGCAACAAATAGTATAAAATACCTTGGGGTAACTCTAATTAAGCAAGTGAAAGACATGTATGACAAGAACTTTAATTTCCTTGAAGAAAGAAATTGAAGAAAATATCAGAAAATGGAAAGAATTCCCATGCTCATGGATAGAAAGAACTGACATACTAAAACTGGCAATTTTACCAAAAGCAATCTACACATTCAATGCAATCCCCATCAAAATCCCAACACAATTCTTCAAAGAACTGGAAAGAACAATACTCAAATTCATATGGAAAAACAAAAAACCCAGGACCTCTAAAACAATCATGTATAATAAAGCAACTTCTGGAGGCATCACCATTCTTGATCAAACTCTACCATAGAGCTATAGTAATAAAAAGATCTTGGCATTGGGATAAAAACCGACATGTGGACCAATGGAATCGAATTGAAGACCCTGACATTAATCCACACACCTATGAGCACCTGATTTTTTACAAAGAAGCTGAAAGTGTACAATGGAAAAAAGAAAGCATCCTCAACAAATGGTGCAGCATAACTGGATTGTCAGCATGTAGAAGATTGCAAATAGATCCATATCTGTCACCATGCATAAAACTCAAGGCCAAGAGGATCAAAGACCTCAACATAAATCCAGTTACACTGAACTTGACTGAAGGGAAAGTAGGAATTAGCCTTGAATGTATTGGCACAGGAGGCCACTTCCTAAATATAACACCAGTAGCACAGACACTGAGAACAACAATTAATAAATGGAACCTCCTGAAACTGAGAAGCTTCTGTAAGGCAAAGGATATGGTAAATAAGACAAACAACAGCCTACAGAATGGGAAAAGATCTTCACTGACCCCACATCTGACAGAGGGATGATCTCTAAAATATATGAAGAACTCAAGAAACTACACATCAAAATATCAAATAATCCAATTAAAAAATGGGCTACAGCTCTAAACAGAATTCTCAAGCAATTGCTCAACATACTTAGTCATCAGGGAAATGCAAGTCAAAATGACTCTGAGATACCATCTTATACTTGTCAGAATGGCTAAGATCAAAATGCTGAGGACAGCTTACATTGGAGAAGATGTGGAGCAAGGGGAACACTCCTCCACTGTTGGTGGGAGTACAAACTTGTACAGACACTTTGGAAATCAATATGGCGGTTTCTCAGAAAATTGGTAATCAATCTAACTCAAGACCCAATGATACCACTCTTGGGCATATACCCAAGGGATGCTCAATCATACCACAAGGATACTTGCTCAACTATATTCATAGCAGCATTATTCATAATAACCAGAACCTAGACACAACCTAGGTGCCCGGCAACTGAAGAATAGATAAAGAAAATGTGTTACATGTACACAATGGAGTACTACTTAGCAGTAAAAAATTACATCATGAAATTTCCAGGCAAGTGGATAGAACTAGAAAAATATTCTGAGTGAGGTAACCCAGACTCAGAGAGACAAACATGGTATGTACCCACTCATAAGTGGATACTAGATGTAAAGCAAAGGATAACCAGACTACAACCCATAGCTTCAGACAAGCTACCTAACAAGCAGGACCCTAAGAGGGACACATGGATCACCCTGGGAAAGAGAAATATATGAGATCTCCTGAGTAAACTGGGGGTGAGGTGGGGCAATAGAGGGTAGATGGGGATGACAACATAAGGGAATGGGATGGCTGAGCTGGAACAGGGATGGTGTGGGAGAGCAATGAAAGAGATACCATGGTAGAGGGAGACATCATGGAGATAGGGAGAAACCTGGTGCTAGGGAAGTTCCCAAGAATCCACAAGGACGACCCTAGCTTAGACTACTAGCAATAATGGAAAGGGTGCCTGAGCTGGCCTACTCCAGTAATCAGATTAGTGAATACCCTGACTGTCATCATAGAGCCTTCATCCAGTAACTGATGTAAACAGATGCAGAGATCCACAGCCAAGCATCAGACTAAGCTCCATGAGTCTTGTCAAAGAGAGAAAAGAGGGATCTATGAGCAAGGGGCATCAAGATCATGATGGGGAAATCTACAGACAACCGATCCAAGCTCGTAGGAACTCATGAACTTAAGACCAACAACTGAGGAGCCTCCATAGGACTGGACTAGGCCCTCTGCATAAGCAAGAGAGTTGTGTAGCTTGGTCTGTTTAAAGGGCCCCTGGCAGTGGGATCAGTATCTATCCCTGGTGCATGAGCTGGCTTTTTGGAGCCCATTACCTACGTTGGGATGCCTTGTTCAGCCTTGATGCAGGGGGCAGGGGCTTGGACCTTCCTCAACTGGATGTACCAGGCTTTGCTGACTCCCCATGGGAGGCCTTACCTTTATGGAGGGGAGATGGGAGGTGAAATGGGGGGGAGATGGGGGAAGTGGGAGGAGGGATAAGGGGGATCTGTGTATAGTATGTAAAATGAATTAAAAAGTCTTAGTTAAGAAAGAAAGAAAGAAAGAAAGAAAGAAAGAAAGAAAGAAAGAAAGAAAGAAAGAAAGAAAAAGAATGTCCTTTCCTACACCTATATCCTGTGGTCTATTTTCTTCTAGCAGTTTCTGTATTCAGGTTTCACAGTTAGGTCTTTGATCCATTTGGATTTGATTTTGTACAGGGTGACATAGAGAAATCTAGTTTCATTCTTCTAAACGTTTGTATCCAGTTTTGCCAGGGCCATTTGTTGAAGACGTTGTCTTTTATCCAGTGTACATTTTTGCATCCCTTTTAATTATCATATGGCTGTAGTTAGGTGTATTCATTTTAGGATCTTCTACTTTTTCCCACTGGACTACATGTCTGTTTTTGAGCATGTATCAAAATGCTTTCATCACTATAGCTCTGTAATACATCTTGAAATCTAGAATGGTAATCCCTCCAGCATTGTTTAGCTCAGGATCACTTTGGCTATCTGGGGTCTTTTGTAGCTCCATATGGATTTTAAGATTTTTTTTTCTATTTCTGTGAATAATGCTGTGGTGAAGTGGGATTGGTGGCACATGTCTGTAATCCCAGTACTCAGGAGGCAGAAGAAGACAGGTCTCTGAGAGTTCAAGGTCAGCCTGGTCTACATAGTGAGTTTCTGGACAGCCAGAGCTATATAGAGAGACTCAATAAGTCTGAAAAAAGAAGAATGTTGTGGTGGGTGCAGAGGCTGAAGAAATTGCTCCATGGTTAAGAGTGCTTGTTGCTTTTGCAAAGGACCTTTTGCAACACCCATGCAGTGGCTCACAATCATCTGTAACTCCAGTACCAAGTCAAATGTCCACTTTTGACCCCCATGGGCAACCAGGCACACATGTGGTACACATACATACATGCAGGCAAAATACTCAAACACATAAATAAAATAAAATAAATCTTTATTTAAAAGGGAAAATTTTAATTTTTGACTAATGTTGTGGGTATTTTGATTGAGGTTGCATTGAATCTGAAAGTTACTTTTACTAAAATGGTCATTTAGACAACATTCTGGCAATCTACAAGCATGGGAGTTCATTGCATTTTCTAGTGTCTTCCTCAATCTGTTACTTCAGAGATTTGAAGTTTTCATTGTAGGAGTCTTTCACCTCTTAGTTAGGCTTATTCCTAAATATTTTAATTTCTTTGATGCTATTGTAATTGGGTAAGTGTCATGGTCTCTTTCTCAGTGTGTTTGTTGGTGGTATATAGAAATGTTACTAATTTCTGTTAAGTTAATTTTTTATCCTGCCACTTTGGTGCAATTGGTGATCAGTTAAGGAAGTCTCTGGAAGAATTTTTGTGATCTCATATGTATAATGCCATACCATGTGTAAATAGAGATAACTTGACTTCTTTTCTTATTTGTATCTGTTTAATTTCCTTCTCTTGTCTTTTTGCTCCAGCTAGTGTTTTGAGCATTATATTGAAAAGGAATTGGGGAGGGGTGTTGGAGAGGTGGCTCAGCAGTTGAGAGCACCAGCTGTTCTTCCAGAAGACCTGGGTTCAATTTCCGGCACCCACATGGCAGCTCACTATTGTCATTAAGTCCAGTTCCAGGGGATCCGGCACCCTCTTCTGACCTTGAGGGCACTGGACACATGTGGTGCATAGACATGCATCCAGGCAAAACACCCATACACATAGAATAAAAAATAAAATGAAAAAAATTAAAGGAAGAAAAGGAGTAGGAATAGTGGACAGTGCTGTCTCATTCATGATTTTAACTGGATTACTTTGATGTTTTTCTCCATTTAGGAAAATGTTGGCTGTGTGTGTTAGTTGTAAAGAACATTCATTATGTTGACACATGGGTCCTCTGATCCTGTTCTCTCTGCAACTTTATTCATGAAAGAATGTTAGATTTTTCTCAAAGGATTTTTCTGTATCTAAGATAATCACTTTTCTCTTTAAGCACATTTATATGATTTCTTATCTTAATTAGTTTATATGTTTGTTGAACCATCCCTGCATCTCAGTATAAAACCAACTTGATCATGATGAATGATCTTCTTATATATGATTGTATTAGGTTTACAAGTATTTTATTATGGATCTTTGCATCTTTGTCAGGGAAATTGGAATGTAGTTTTTAAAAGTTTTTTTGAATGTGTGTGTGTGTGTGTGTGTGTGCGTGCGTGCGTGTGTGTGTGTGTGTGTGTGTGTGTGTGTGTATCTGGTTTAGGTATTAGAGTTAAACTGGCTTCATAGAAGGAGTTTGAAAGTGCTCCTGTTTCTGGGAGGGTTGGTTGTTTTGTTTGTTTTGAATAAATTTAAAAGGATTAGAAGTATTGTTGTAGATCTTGTTTGAGATATGCTGAGAGCACCTGGCTCAGACCCATGCAGGGTCCTTGATTGTTGCTTCAGTCTCTTTGAGCCCCTATGAGCCCTGATTAGTTGATTCTGTTGGCCATGTTCTTGTGGTGTCCTTGACCAATCTGGCTCCTACAATCCAGATTTCACTTCTTAATCCTTTTTAGCCAGGCTTTTATTAGAGAATATATGTCATTAATACTTAAAGCTACTGTTGAAATGTGTGTGTGTGTTGATTGTAGTAATTTTGTTGTTTTCCCTTTGTGCTCTTAGTCATATTTGTGTTTTAGTGATTATTTGTTTTCCTTCTACCATCTCTTAGCTATGCTTGTTCCTCTCTTCATTAGAAGTTTTCATTCCAGCATTCACTGCAAAACTGGCTTGGTAGACATGAATTCTATTAGCCTATTTGTATCATGGAAAGTTTTTATTTCTCCTTCAACTGTAACAGGGAGTCAAGGTTGTCATCCATGGTCTCTAAAACATAGAGTACATTGCTCCAGGACCTCTGGATTTCTAAGATTCCATGAAACAATCTGTTGTTATTCTGATGTGTTTGCCTTTATATGTGACTTGTGTTGGTTTCTGTTTTGTTTTTTCTCTTCTAGTCTTCACTTCCCTCTCTTTGTTCTGTACATTAAGTGCTCTAACTACAAGATGTCATGTGAAGTTTCTTTTCCCGTCCTTCCTATTTGGTATTCTGTATACTTCTTATATCTGCATGGGTTTATCCTTCCTGAAATGAGGGAAGTTTTCTTCTATGGTCTTGTTGAAGATGTGATGTGTTCATTGACCTTCACTTCTTCTTCATCTGTGCCTATAAGTAGAAGATTTGGTCTTCTCATGATATCCAATAGTTCCTACATGTTCATTCATTTATTAAATTTTTTGAATACTCTTTGCTTATGTGGTCTAACTCCTCTACTTAAATTTGAGTCTTGGTATTCTGTCTTCTACTTGATTCATTCTACTTCTAAGGCTTTCCTTTGGATTTTCTAATTGGGTTTTGAGTTTTTCAATTTCATCTTCATTTCAGCTTGAGTTCTCTTCAATATTTCTATCTCTTTATTGAATTCAGCTTTTCAGTTCTGGATTATCTTTGTGTTTCATTCAACCTTGTGTCTGTGTTTTCATGTACAATACTCTGGCATCTATTCTCTTTGAGTTCATTCTCTTTAAGTTCATTGAGCTAGCTGTTTCTGACTTCTTTAAACTTCTTAATTCTTTGAGGTTTATGATTGTTCAACTAAATTCTTGGTCCTAGGTTTCATCTTGGTAACTCTCACTGGAGAACATTCCTATGAGACTATTGAATTGGGAGGGGTGCAAATACAGTCTTGACCTTTCATCTTGTTATTGCAATGACACCTGGGCATACAGGCTTCTTTTATTGCTTCTGTTTCTGATATGGACACAGCAGGCTGGGCTTACACACAGGATGTGCCACCCTGCCTAAACCTGGGTTTAGGAAGAGTGCAGGAGGCCCTCATTTGTCTGGGCTGGGGCCAGGTCTAGAGATTTGGAAAGGTAGTGTCAGGGAAGGGCCAGGCAGACTCAAAAGGCTGGACCTATTATGATAAATCCATGTAAGTCTATTAAATGAGAAACAGAATTTATTAAGATATAAATTGAGGAAATACACTCATGATTACAGAATGGAGTAGAGAGCAGAAGTCGTCCTCTGATCTGACCAGGAGTGAATCCACCTCACAGGCAGGAGCAGGGAGAAGGGGCCTGTGACCCTTTTCCAACTCCTTATAAGGGGTCACGTTCAATAGTGGGAGGAAAGGCCTCCTCTGGGCCATAGGGCCCAAGGTCATGGGCAGGGTAAATACCACTACATGGACCTAAGCACAGAATATGTGGGCCAAGATGAACGTGAAGGATGGATGCGGTATAAGGAGCCATGGGTTGATGAGAGTTGCTGAAGTGGCTGTGCCAGGAGCACACAGAATACATATAGCTTACATGTGTCTCTGTACCACATGCCTGAGCTAGGGGATTCCTGGTGGAGAAGGACCTGTGAGCTAGTGAGACCCAAAGGAAGGAAGAGGTACGAGGAGGAGGTCATGGTCCCTGGGAAGGCCTATCAGGATTTGAGGAGGAGAGTGCTCTACAGAGTACAGGTAGAATATTTGTGTCTCTATACCACCAGCATAAGTTAAGATGTTCTCGGTGATCAGGTGGGTCCCAAGGGGAGTGAGAGGATCTAGAAGGAGATCAGCACCCCTGAGAAGCAGCTGTAGAGTGAGTAGAGTGAAGGGTTGCTGTGTCTTGGGGTGCAGGGCTAGCATAAGTTTTATTTATTTGTTGGAAAGTTTATATATTGATATACTGTACGTTAATCATATCCACTCCCAACTCCTCTCTTCTCACTCCACCAGGACACCCTCTCAATACATCTTCTCCCATTTTCAAGTTCTCTCCCTTTATTTTGTTTTCTTTTGTTTTGTGGTGCTGTTGTTGTTGTCATTGTTGATTTGTTGTTGTTGTTGTTGTTGTTGTTGTTGTTGTTGTTGTTGTTGTTTAAATCTCTCAATCTAATTAGCGCTGCCTGACAGAATAATGACTGAACTTGTTGGGTTGGGATTGCATGAGTCATACACAACTATCCCTGTAGTGAATTCATGAGCACAACATACTTTTTTTGTTATTAAAAGATTTTCTATTCATTTTACCTACCAACCACAGATTCCCCTCTCCTCTCTCCTCCTGCCACTCCTCCTCTCTCCTCATCCCACCTCCCATTCCCACCTCCTCCAAGGCAAGGTCTCTCCTAGGGAGATAGCAGAGCTTGCTACATTCAGTTGAGGCAGGACCAAGACCCTCCTCTCTGCACCAAGGCTGTACCAGGTGTCCCACCATAGGCACTGGGCTCCAAAAGGCCAGCTCATGTATAAGGGATGGGTCCCTATCCCATTGCCAGGGGGCCCCCTAAAGAGTTCAAGTTAAACAACTATCTCACATATCCAAAGGTTCTAGTCCAGCACCATGAGGGCTCTACAGCTATCGGTCCACTGTTCATGCATGTCCACTAGTTTGGCTGGCTGTCTCTGCACATTTTCCCATCATTATTTCTATGTCCCTTGCCCCTAGAATCCCTCCTCTCTTTCATTGACTGGGCTTCTGGAGCTCTGCCTTGGGCCTGGCTGTGGATCTCTGCATCTGTTTCCATCAGTCTCTGTCTGAGGGCTCTATGATGGCAGTTAGGATATTCATCCATGTGATCACTGGAGTAGGCCAGTTAAGGCACCCTCCTGGCTATTGTCAGTAGTCTAAGTTGGGGTCATCTTTGTGGATTCCTGAGAACTTCCCTAGCACTCTGTTTCTCCCTATTCCCATGATGTCTTTATTTATCATCATCTCTCTTTCCTTGCCCTCCCACTCTGTCCCTGTTCCAGTTCAAACCTCCCATTCCCCTATGTTCTCGTCCCCCATCCCTTGCCCTTCATTACCCCTTCTTGCCCCCAGTTTGCTCATGTAGATCTCATTTATTTCTCCTTCACTGGGCGATTCATGCATCTCTCCTAGAGTCCTCCCTGCTAGAGCCTCCCTGGAGCTGTGCATTGCATTCTGATGCATCTAGTATCCACTTATCAATGATTACATACCATGTTTGTCCTTCTGAGTCTAGGTTACCTCACTCAGGATGATATTTTCTAGTTCCATCCATTTGCCTGCAAATTTCATGATGTCATTGTTTTTCTGTGCTGAGTAGTAGTACTCCATTGTGTATATGTGCCACAATTTCTTTATCCATTCTTTGGTTGAGGGGCATCTAGGTAGTTTCTAGGTTCTGGCTATTATAAATAATGCTGTTATGCACATAGTTTAGCATGTGTCTCAATG
>LZPO01055123.1:56090-76829 GCA_001675575.1 Neotoma lepida
GTCATTGTTTTTCTCTGCTGAGTAGTACTCCATTGTGTATATGTACCACATTTTCTTAATCCATTCTTCTTAATCCATTCAGTTGACAGGCATCTAGGTTGTTTTGAGGTTATGGCTATTACAAACAATGCAGCTATGAACATAGTTGAGCATGTGTCCTTGTGGTATGATTGAACATTCCTTGGATATATGCCCAAGGGTGGTGTAGCTGGGTCTTGAGGTAAATCAATTCCCAGTTTTCTGAGAAACTGCCATATTGATTTCCACAGTGGCTGTACAAGTTTGCACTCCCACCAACAGTGGAGGAGTGTTCCCCTTGCTCCACATCCTCTCCAACACACACTGTCATCAGCGTTTTTGATCTTAGCCATTCTGACAGCTGTAAGGTGGTATCTCAGAGTCATTTTGATTTGCATTTCCCTGATGACTAAGGATGTTGAACAATTCCTTAAATGTCTTTCAGCCATTTGAGATTCTTTTTTTTGGGAATTCTCTGTTTAGCTCTGTAGCCCATTTTTTTAATTGGATTGGTCAGTATTTTGATGTCCAGTTTCTTGAGTTCTTCATATATTTTGGAGATCAACCCTCTGTCAGCTGTGGGGTTGGTGAAGACCTTTTCCCATTCTGTAGGCTGTCATTTTGTCTTATTGACCATATTCTTTGCCCTACAAAAGCTTCTCAGTTTTAAGAGGTCCCGTTTATTAATTGTTGTTCTCAGTGTCTGTGCTACTGGTGTTATATTTAGGAAGGTCTCTTGTGCCAATGCGTTCAAGAATATTTCCTACTTTCTCTTCTATGAAGTTCAGTGTAACTGGGTTTATGTTGCGGTCTTTGATTCACTTGGACTTGAGTTTTATGCATGGTGACTGATATGGATCTATTTGCATTCTTCTACATGTTGACATTCAGTTATGCCAGCACCATTTGTTGAAGATGCTTTCTTTTTTCCATTATACACTTTCGGCTTCTTTGTCAAAAATCAGGTGCTCATAGGTGTGTGAGCAATTCAATTCCATTGGTCCACATGTTGGTTTTTATGCCAGTACCAAGCTGTTTTTATTACTATAGCTCTATAGTAGAGCTTGATCAGGAATGGTGATGCCTCCAGAGGTTGCTTTATTGTACAGGATTCTTTTAGCTCTCCTGGGTTTTTTGTTTTTCCATATGAAGTTGAGTATTGCTCTTTCCAGGTCTGTGAAGAATTGTGTTGGGATTTTGATAGGGATTGCATTCAATGTGTAGATTGCTTTTGGTAAAATTGCCATTTTTACTATGTTAATCCTACCTATTCATGAGCATAGGAATTCTTTCATTTTCTGATATTTTCTTCAATTTCTTTCTTCAGAAACTTAAAGTTCTTATCATACAAGTCCTTCACTTGCTTACTTAGTGTTATCTCAAGGTATTTTATATTATTTGTGGCCATTGCAAAGGGTGATGTTTCTCTGATTTCTTTTTCAGCCCATTTATTTTTGTATATGGGAAGGCTACTGATTTTTTTTTAGTTGATCTTGTATCCTGTCACATTACTGAAGGAGTTTATCAGCTGTAAGAGTTCCCTGGTAGAATTTTTGGTGTCACTCATGTATACTATCATATTGTCTACAAATAGTGAAAGTTTGACTTTTTCCTTTCCAATTTCTATCCCTTTGATCTCCTTTTGTTGTCTTATTGCTCTAGCTAGAACTTCAAGTACTATATTGAATAAATATCGGGAGATTGGACAGCCTTGTTTTGTTCCTGATTTCAGTGGAATCACTTTGAGTTTCTCTCCATTTAATTTGATGTTGGCTGTCGGCTTGCTGTAAATTGCCTTTATTATGTTTAGGTATGTTCCTTGTATTCCTGATCTTTCTAGGACCTTTATTATGAAGGGGTGTTGGATTTTGTCAAAGGCTTTTTCAGAAAAACACATCTCACAGGAAACATTCCTTCCTGCCCTCCAGTTTCTTCATTCTTTCTGCCACCAGTTTTGCAATGTTCCCAGATCCTTGGTGACTCCACTCGGACATCCCACTTAGAGCCAAGCACATAACAGACACTTAGTCAGCATTTTGAATATGAGTGTCTGCTTTAGTTGTTGTCCACTGCAGTGAGAAACACTAATCTATAAACATAAATATAATATTCAGAAGGCACTTTAACAGTATATCCATTTAGCAAAATAATAGCAATAGGTCCTCCCCTAGGACCTATAACTTCTTGAACTTTAGACCACATTTACAGTACCAGGCATGATTCCCTCCTGGGAAATTCAAACCTAATCAGAAATTCCTCCAATCAGCTGAGTGTGGTAGTATGCACCTTAATCCCAGCACTCAGGAGGCAGAGGCAGGTGGATATCTGTGAGTTTGAGGCCAGCCTGGTCTACAGAGTGAGTTCCAGGACAGCCAGGGCTGTTACACAGAGAAACTCTGTCTCAAAAAAAGAGGGAGGGGAAAGAAAAAATTCCTCACATGTAATCAGAAAGCAATTGGTTACACTATAACCTTCATGCAACTGTTGCACCAGTGAACATATCTTGCCTTGTAGGTCACTATTGCAGCATTCAAGGTTACCACCAAGTAATAGCCTTGATGGGTCCCCCCCCCCAGTGGCCTCATATCACCTAGTACTTTGAAAGGTAGCCAGGATGGAAGAAGTTTCATGTCTGTTCCAACCTGGTTTCCCTACATTCTGTAACAAAAGTATGTTGTGTCTTCAGCAATAGGGTCTTAACTCTAGTTCTGGTAGACTACCAAGAGCAACAGTACTGAAGATACTGGGGTCCAGCCCCTCCATAGCCTTCTCCCAGAGTTCCAGAAGAAACACTGTTACTTATTAAGCAGCACAATGTTATTCATTAAGTGGCACTGTTTACCAAGCAAGAAAAGCCTGGAGGTACAACAAAGCCTACTATAAGAATTTATTAAGAGGAGGGAACAGAAAGGATTGCTGAGGGCTATGGAAAGATTGTGCAGGAAGAGAAGGTGGAGGGATGAGAAGGACCCGCTTTTATAGATTTTCCCACACATGCGCATATGGGCTTATGTAGCTACGCCATGCATGCACATAGATTACATGATTGCATGCAAATTACATGATCATGAAGCTCACTCACGGATTACATAGGACATAAGGCCCCGAGATGACTAAGCATCTTTCCAGCTCATGCGCAGTCATGGGGGACTGGTTAGGAACTCTAATAGACACAACTAGTGGCAGACTAATCTGAGGGATTCTCTAATAAATCTATGCACACAAAACTCTTTAGTCCATTCACTTCATTCCTCTGAGTCAGTTCTCCCTCTACATAGCTTCTTTTCTGCTTTCATAAATTGCTCCTTTCTTGACTGATTCTCTCTACATCTTTCTGCTGTTCCCTCTAAGTACTATCTTAATTCCTTCATCTCAGTTCTGCCCCATCTTGGTCTCTCTCATCTCATTCTTACCCACCTAGTTCTTCCCCATCTGGCTCTTCCTCATCTTCCATCTCGTTCTTCTAGTTCTCCAATATAGTTTTCCAATATAGTTCTCCCCAAGTCTCTGAGGTTTACAGTTATATACCCATGCAATAGCAATGCTCTGGTTAAAGCAAGGTCTTCAGGCTTGAATTCTCTCAAGGTCAAAAGGAGAGGCAATAAGATCCATACAAAAGAGCAGTAATTGTCAGCCATCATCTGCAACCCCAAAGTGAAGTGACTAATGGGGAATAGAATCAACTAAGGGCTAAATTTGGTTAATAACTAAGCAAGGGAGGATTTATGTGCTCAAACTATACTCTTAGAAGTGGCTAGTTGAAATGTTAAGAACCTATAGAACCTATAAGTCATTAGGTCATGGGTGAAAATAAAATTGCCTTCTTTTTTTCTTTGGTCCCTTTATCTGTCCAAGCTATCTCAACTCCTGCCCTTTCTTGGCAGGGTGGGGGAGTGTACTCGGTGGCTGGGCACCCTGAGTCATAGCTTGATGCACCTGTAAGTAGAAACTCTTTAGTTCTGAGTTAATTGTTAAAGGTAGATCTAAAACTAGAGATAAGACTTTGGAAAGCGGAAGGTTAAGATTCCCCTAATTAGCACATCCTCCAGGCCTTCTCAGATAGATAGTCTGGATGTTTAAGTCTGTTCTTAGAGAGTCTGGGAAGTATCTCAGATAAGACACTTCTGTTCATCCAGGGATGGTCCTGGCTGGATCCTGCTAATGATGATAATTACAGAAAGGCCTGAAATTAGGGATTTTGACTGTGTCTGTTGTCAGCACAGTTGGAGAAAGTTATACAAATACTTTAATTGTATAGGAGAAATTGTGCCCAATGAATGATGGAAAAGCTACAATAGCACATGAGAAATTCACAGCAGGAAACAGCTAATATTCAAAAGCTAATATCACCAAGACTCCTTGAGCCTTGGCTTTATCCTCTGGAAGAGTTCTTCCAGGTGTGGATTTGTCATAATCAGTTGAATTCCTACTTCATATATTTTTTTGCAGCCTGCAGCACAACAGCAACAGGCTTTGGTGTTTTTGGAGTCCCTGCATCCTCCCTGACCAGTAACTCTTAGGGAGGTACTCCATACTTGGCACTGAGATTTCCCTTTAATAGCTCATGTCTTCTGAGGAAAGCACATTGCTCTCTAGCCTACATTTATTTAAGTTATATTTTTGATTAGCTTACAAAGTGGTGTGTGTCCATACCATCTTTCAAACATTGTTAGTTTTGGTTAACCCATCCCCACACACTCCTCTCCCTGTCACACAATCCCTATCCTCACTTCAAATTTGAGTCCCATTTTCATATCACAAGTTTTCCTCTCTGCCCACACCACTTAAGATACCTTACCCTCTCTCGGGATTATTAGTTTCCTGACCTTTAGAGACACTCCAAATAAGTCTCACATAGTGCCACCTCTAGATGAAAAGCCACAGGCAATTAATGGATACTGAGAGAGTGAGACTCAGCCTTCTCCAGAGATGAGTCCCTCGTAGGGCATCAAAGCCCAAGAGGTCAGCATTAAACACATAATAGCAGCACTATATGGACTCAAGAGAATGTATGTAATTACACATGTATGTATGTATGTATATATGTATGCATGTATATATGTATCTACATATCAATCAATAGAGAAGGTGAACGTAATGGGAAAGAGGGGACACAGGATGGGTTGGAGGGGTACAGAGAAGGGTGGAAATGAGGTAAATATAATATGTATGAAGAAAATTCTCAAATATTAACATAAACTAAACATTAAAAAACAAATTAAAAAATAAATCTAAATATATCAAGCTAGATAACACATAAGACAGAGAAAATGTGGCATTTGT
The DNA here is from genome assembly GCA_001675575.1 of Neotoma lepida. Taxonomy (NCBI): domain Eukaryota; kingdom Metazoa; phylum Chordata; class Mammalia; order Rodentia; family Cricetidae; genus Neotoma; species Neotoma lepida. The sequence continues at coordinate 61,392 of LZPO01055123.1, forward strand.
CTCCCTAGGCATGTGTTATCTCACTCAGTAGATTTCCCATTTCCATTCATTTTCTGTAGAGTTTTGTAATTGCTCTTTTCATTTTATGTATATATATATGCTGTGGATACATATGTGTATGCATATTTGCATATGTTGTCATATATATGTTGGGGGTTGCACTGTGTGTGTATGTTGACATCCTAAATTGATGTTGAGAATCTTCCTCAGTTGCTCGCTCTCTACTCATTGAGGCAGAATCTCCCATCATCCACATCCAGAGCTTGTAAATGGAGCAAGTCTAGCTAGAGATCTTGCTCTGGGGATCCCCTGTCTCAGCTTACTGAGCTTGAAGTGACAGGGGCCACTGTGCAAACACAGCATGTGCATGGGTTCCTGGGATCCAAATTCTAGCCCACATGCTTCTGCTGATAGCTCTTAACTTCTGAACCATCTTGCTGCCCCAGGGGCTCTGAAGTGTGACAGAACTAAAGAGGATTTAGATGTGTGATAGTAGTAGATACATCCCAGCTGGAAGATCCTGGAAAGCATAGCCTAGGAAGAACTGAGCCCTCCCTTTGCTCCTGGAGCAGACATGACCTGAGCTAGGAAGATCTTGATCACAGACATGAGTGGCCAGCCTGCTACACTCAGAAGATGTTAGAAGTTTTCCTACAGAAAACAAGCAGATCTACAGATCCTGATTTCAGAGGCAAGTTGGCCCCTGAAGCCAGTCTCTCAAGAACTGTCTGTGCTCTCACCAAAATTTTCTTCAGCACCTTGGCCAAGGCAGGACAGGCAGCTGCCTTGTATTTCGGGTGACTAGCACGTGCTGAGGGATGAACTTGAATTCTGGTCCATGGGGCGTCCTCCTGTCTGCCTTATCTTGAGTGCCTTCCAAAAAGGATGCTGCGATGAGATTTGTGGTCAGGTTCACCTGGAGAGATGACTCCTCAGATGCACTGGTTAGAGGAAGGGGGAGTAGGGCAGGAGGAAGGAAGCCAACAAAGTGTGCTGTGTCAAATGGTGGAGCAGGTTACATCAGGAACAAGTGTGTTAGTTTGTTTTCCATTGCCTGGATAGAGAACAGAGACTGGGTAACTTTTGTTATTCTTGTTTGTTTGATTGACTAATTGATTGCTTGCTTGCTTGCTTGCTTGATTGATTGATTAATTAATTGATTGATTGACTGATTGATGATTCTAGCTCAGGAAGTTTCCACACTCACCATATGGAAAAGCTGGCTTTGAGCTCCTGATTCTCCTGCCTCTATTGGCTGAGTGATGAATTACAGGACTATACCACCATGCCCAGTGGTTTTGGTTTGTTGTTGTTGTTTTGTTGTTGTTGTTGTTGTTGTTGTTTAGAACATGTATATTAAATTATAGTTCAGGAGTTGAGAAGTCCAAGTAGAGACTATTACTGCTCAACTTAAGAAAAACAAAGTATATATGAAAGTGAGTACCTGCAGGAGAGAAAGGGAACCCCTTCCCACAACAGCTTGCTCAATCCTAAAAAAGTGCTGATCAATTAATAAGGGACCTTCCCCCATGACTCCAAACACTCACACTAGACCCTTGTCCCCAGACTGCTATACTGGCAACTGAGTTTCTGTATGAGTTTCAGTGGGGACAAAAAACATCCAAACAGTAGCCACAAACAAAGTTTGTTGTTACCAATGATATCTGAAAGGCAGTACAAAATAAGCCTGGGATTGCCAGTCCTGGGGACAGGGACAAATCCATATCCCAAGAGCAGTCTGGTACAGAGTAAGATATTGATTAATATCTGATGTGTAGATGAAGGTCATACAGCATTATTATAGGTCAAGTGAAGACTTGAACTAGGTTGTTCTACTCTAAAGCTCACGTTCTTTGCACTGCACTGTTCAGAATATCCCAGTGCCCACAGGAAGTCTGTTGTACAGCTTAGAGAGATGTTCAAATTCATCCAGTTGTTGAAGAGTGGAAAGAAGGAAGGAAGGAAGGAAGGAAGGAAGGAAGGAAGGAAGGAAGGAAGGAAGGAAGGAAGGAAGGAAGGAAAGAGGGAAAGAAGGAAGGAAGGGAGGAAGGAAGGAAAGAACAAATGACTCTACTGTATACACTTATGCTCCATCTTCCTCTCCCTTATTAAGGAGTTGTTCCAAAAATACATCAGAACCTGGAAGACGATGATGAGCTTCACCCCATAGAGACCTTAAAAACAGAGGGTGTGCTCCAAAATTTCACACAACTACTACTTCTACAAAACTCTTGCCCAAGAGGCTGGGAGACTTTGAACAAGAAAAGTTGGAATCAATGTGTAGCAAAGAAGAGAGGACATCTGATTGAGATCCAAGACTTATTTCACCCAAGCTTAGATAGCCAGGAAGAGCCTCAACTAGTCATATTAGAGGGGGTTGCTGGGATTGGGAAGTCAATGCTGGCCAGGGAGGTGAGGAGAGCATGGGGAGAAGGCCATCTCTACAGGGATCGCTTCCAGCATGTCTTCTACTTCAGCTGCAGAGAGCTGGCCCAGTGCAAGCAGCTGAGTCTGGCTGAGCTCATAGCAATAGACCAGGCTGTACCCACAGCTCCCATCAGGCAGATCCTGTCTCACCCTGAGAAGCTGCTCTTCATCCTGGATGGCGTAGATGAGCCAGCATGGGTCTTGGAGGAGCAGAATCCTGAGCTCTGTGTGCACTGGAGCCGGCCACAGCCTGTGCACAGACTGCTGGGCAGCTTGCTGGGGAAAACCATCCTGCCTGGAGCTTCCTTGCTGCTCACAGCTCGGATCACAAATCTACAGAAGTTCATTCCTTCCTTGGGACAGGCATGTTGGGTGAAAGTCTTGGGTTTCTCTGAGTCTGGATGGAAGGAATATTTCAACAAATATTTTTCAAAGAAAAGAGAAGCATTTAGGGCTTTTAGATTGGTTGACTCAAACCCAGTGCTCTCTACCCTGTGTATGGTGCCCTGGGTGTCCTGGCTGGTCTGCACTTGCCTGAAGCAGCAGATGGAACAAGGGAGAGACCTCTCACTTACCTCACAAACGACCACAGGCCTCTGCCTGAAATACCTTTCCCAGACTCTCCCAGATCGAGCCATGGGGACCAAGCTCAGAAGGCTATGCTCACTGGCTGCTAAAGGGATCTGGAGAAGAAGGACATTGTTCAGTGAATTAGATCTCTGGAAGCAAGGGTTGTCTGAGGAAGTCATTGCCACTTTCCTGAAGATGGGTGTCATTCAAAAGCAGCCCAGATCTCTAAGCTACAGTTTCTCCCAAGTGGGTCTCCAGGAGTTCTTTGCAGCAATGTCCTGTGTCTTTTGGGATAAGGATATATATGGTGATAGCAAAATCCACAGAATTGTGGAAACACTGATAGAAGTGTATGGAAGAAAAGACTTGTTTGAGGCACCCACCATACGCTTCCTGTTTGGTCTGTTGAGTGAACAAGGTGTGAATGAGATGGAGAAGATCTTCTCCACCCACTTGTCGCTGAACTCTCTATGGGAAATGCTGGATAAAGCCAGGGCATTGCCCCAACACGAGAATCTCTATTCTCTGGGGTTGTTTCACTGTTTGTATGAGATTCAGAATGAAATGCTCCTGACGCAGGTGATGCACAGTCTTGAAAATAAAAAGGCACATGACCCGACAGATATGGTGCACACAATGTTCCAGACAAATGTGAAGCACCTGGTGGTCCAGACAGATGTGGAGATCATGGTGGTCACTTACTGCATTAACTTCTGCCACCATGTGAAGAGGCTTCAGCTGGATTGGGGTGAACAGCAGAGACAAACACTGATGGCCCCCAGGATGGTTCTGTAAGTATCCAGACACAGCCCTCTCTCCAGCTTCCCCATGGATCCCATGAACACACATGTTCTGAGCACCAGCAGCACTCTTAGCTGATTCCAGAGCAGCAGGATACAGGTCACCAGTAACATCTAACTGCTGAATCTGATCACCTTTCTCTGTTTGCCTCTGGGTGCCTGACTATGTGATGGGCTATGAGCTTTTTTATCTCTCCCTGTGGCTTGTTGAGAACCACTCACCTGCTCTTACTCAAATCATCTTCACCCTTCACAAGGTTCAAATGGCCCACGGTGACTGATTCTCTCATATCATGTTTTCTCCCTGAGAAACTGCTCATTCAACTCCTGCAGGCACCATCCTCCTCGCCCGTGACTATGACTTTGGCCATGAGGTCTTGCCCCATCACCTCAGAATTCATTTGTATGAGAACTCCTATGTTTTCACTACTCATCTTGTGTCAATGAGTGCCAGTCTGACCCTGGCACTCAGCCTGAAGGACGCCTAATTTCTTGCCAATCCCAGCAGCAAAGCAGACTTCCCCTTTCACTGTGCTATAGTGGTCCAGTAGCAAGGTCCTCTTCCCCTTCCACTGTGCTGTGTTGGTAACTCAGTACCAGGATGTGTCTCTCTCCCCTCTAGATGATTCACACCATCAATATTCATTAAGCACTCATTTTATGGCAGGCCCTACCAATCAATTACCAGAGGAAAAAAACAGTTGCTGCCATGATGAGCTCAAAAATTGGAAATAAGGCAGTCAAGTACACTGATTACATAGGGCGTGACTCTTGCAATGATCAGACACATACCAGGTACCAGGGAAGAGAATGCTCACTCAAGTGGACCAGAAAGGGAGAAATTCTCAGAGGAAGAGATGTTTTCACTTTGAGTCTTCTGTTTCTACACTTTGAAGCTTTTCCCAAGATAAGCTGAGCTGGACTTAGCCATCATTCTGGTGGCTAAAACTTGAAGGTTCCTTGAGTTCTGGCTTTGACACCAATCTGAACAACACAGCAAAAGCCCACATGAAAAGTGAATAACTGTAGTGGAGTAACTGTCAGAGAACAGGAAGGGGATGAAGAGTGGAAAGAAAGTGGGTCAGAGAGCACAGACATGATCTAAGTGCGTTACACACATATGAGAAGTTGTCTCAATGACTCATTTTATATGAATAGTAGGACCTAATTAAAAACCTACTAGTTATAGAAGAGTAAAGTATATCAATTATCCAAACAAAAAAAAGTGAGTATCCTTCAGAATTCCATTTGTCAGAAAGGAAAGAATTAAGAACTGGAATAGCTGAGCTTGGTCATGCACATCTGTCATCCCAAACTCAGAAGGCTGACACAAGAAGATCAGAAGTCACAGTACAGCCTGGGATACATAGTGTGACACTGTCTCAAAATATTAAGGGCTAAGGATGGAACTCATTAATTTTCTGTTGCTATGATAAAACACCATGGCCAAGGCAATTTATAGAAGAGTTTATTTGGGCTTATGATTCCAGAAGGAACAGGGTCCACCATGGCAGAGGGAAAGGATGTGACTGGAGCCCCATCTGAGAGCTCATTCTTGAACCACAAGCAGGAAGCAGAAGGGGTGTACTGAAAATGGCTCAGGACTTTGAAACTTTAACCCTTCCCCCTATAACATACTTCCTTACACAAAGCCACATCTCCTAAGCATTCTTAAATAGTACCACCAATTGAGGAAAAAGCATTCAAATGCCCATGACTCTTGGTCACATCTCATTCAAAATACCACATTTAGGAATCCCAAGACCCTAGATTTTGTATGGAGAATGAAGTAAAGAATGGAGTATAACTATTAATCTTTTTTCTATATACTTTTGTACAGTATAACTGAGCCACATAGTATCTTATACTCATGGTTATATTCTTAATGAATTTCGATTGTCTTATTCAGTTACTAAAAGTCTAGTTAACATTCTGAATGGCATTACGATATTCCCTAGGGAGAGTATGTTGGCCAATTAGACCATTTTTCTGTTCTTGGCCATTTGAGGTTGTTACTAAATTATATAAGTTATATACAAGTGAGCTTTGGATGACCTTGATACTGATGTTGCAAATAGAAGTAGTCTGATGTGGAGCTTCAGAAGAATTCTAAGTAGGTACAGAGACAGACCAGATAAGGCAAGAGAAACCAGGAATACCAACCTGATTGCAAAGTACAGTGGCCTTAGAATCCTGGGACAACCCTTTGAGAAAGAAAGAGACTTCAGCTGCTAGAGAGAAGGGAAAGTTGAAAGGAAGTATCAGCCAGACAAGGCAGGGACTAAGCAGGAGGCCATTGCACACAAGGGAAACACTTCAGAGGTGGATACTGGCCAAAGCCAAGGGAGGGGAAAGGACCAGTCCAGGGAATTAAGGCATCAAAGATGGCAAGGTGAGAAATTTCTGTGTGGGGCTCATAATGGCACCTCTTGATTTTTGAATAAAACATTCTGAAGTTCCACTTTCAGTCAGTGCAAATACTAACCATGCACCAAAACTGTCATCCTTCGAGAGCTGGGGGAGTGGTTCCATGTTTAAGACCACTTGCTGGTCTTGTTGAGAATGTGGATCCATTCCCAGCACCTACATTAGATGGCTCACAACCATCTTTAACTACAGTCTCAGAGGATCCAGGGCCCTGATTCTATCTTCTGCATGTATAGAGTGCACGCAGACAGGAAAGAATATAAGTGTGCACATAAAGTAAAAAATAATTAAAGCCTTTAAAAAATACACTATCCTTCAAAGCTTAGTATTTGGTTTCCTTAATATTTATTTGGTTTTGTACAATTGGGATGAAATAGCCTATACTTTTTGTTTCAGTTAAAGTTAGCCACTTTTCATCTGTGTTTCTGGGGTTGTGTTTTTTTGATTTTGTTATTTTATTCGGTTTGTAGTGTTTGGGACAGAATGTTGCACAGGCCAGGCTTGGAGATGCACCCTGCCTCTTCAGGTTTGTATCTTAGGCTGGGCTAGAACTCACCATTTTTCCTCCCTTCAAATGCTTGGTTTTTCAAATTAAAGTAATTCACTACTATGGTGAACTTCTCTCTCTACCTCTCTCTTTCTCTCTCTCTCTCTCTCTCACTTTTTTCTCATTCTCTGTCCCTCCCTTTTCTGCAGCCTTCTGTTCTTGTAGAGATGTAGGGACCATGTGAACCAGCACATCTGTAGTGTTCATAACCATGCTCAACATCCCATCACAGTCATGCTCAACCACCTCTGCAGAGCTCTCTTCCCACCTCTCCTTTCCATTTTCCTTCATGAGACTCTGGAATTCTGTTCCAAAGGAAAGCAGGCACATTCACATCAAAAGGAAGAAGGCTGTCTGAGTTACCAAGGTCCTCCTTTGTGCCAGGCCCTGTGCTTGGTACTGTAGATTAAAAAGAAAAGATGCCAGCCATCAGTTGATACCCTGAGGGGCACCTGGAATAGTCAGAAAGAGGCACATAAAATGAGAACACAACATGCTATGATAAGGATGTAGATGAGGAGCCGCCCAGAGGAGAGGATCTAGATGTTGAGGCAAAGGAGCACGTAAAAGCTGGTGAATCCTGGGGATGGCATATTGAGGCCTGATGCTCAGACAGATAGAAGCCTAATCTGCTGTGTGGAACTTTGTACTTCAGACCACATACACACAAGTTACATCCCTCATTGTCTCCCCATATCTCTCTCCTTCAGGTCCAGGTGGAACCCTATCACAGACACCACTTGGCAGATTCTCTTCTCTACTCTTGAGTTCACAGGAAGCCTGGAGGAGCTGGACCTAAGTGGAAATCCAGTGAGCCACTTTGCACTGCGGAGACTTTGTAGGACCCTGAGGTGCCCTCGATGTCACCTTAGGACATTGTGGTGAGTCTGGCCTTGATTCTCCCCTGAAGCAGGGATGGATGAAATTGGACACCAAACACAAAACCTGAGTTTAGGGTGAGGAATGATATTCACCAAATATTCACCAAATTGTCTTGACCATACCTGTGACAGATGCCAGATTCTCTATGATAAATAATGGGATTCCGTTCTTGGGATCATGAGAGACTGACATTCATCAAGGAATCTCACTGCCAATAGGCACATGAGGTCATCAGTGGAGCACCTGAGAAAGGGGCTAGGTGAGCTGCAGAACACAGAGACAAAGTGAAGCAGAAGGGAAGAAAGCTCCAGGCCAGGGAATGGCATCTCCCCATTCCCTCCTGCTCTCTGCCCTTGTAACCAGCCTTCTACTCTGTTTCTATGGACTCCATCTTTATCAAGATTTTACATGACAAGTTAGATCGTGCCCTATTCTATGGCTAGTGAATTTCACTTCAGATGATTCTTGAAATATACCAGCGAGCTGTCTTGGGCCTTGTGGAGCTCTGCCATGGTCAGTCACAGCAGAGCAGTGGTCTCCAATCTGTTCTCCATTGCTCCTGCAGCTCAGCTGTGGGAAGCATGGAATTATCCACCCAGACTAGAAAAGGCACTCCAGAGAGCTAAGCACTGCTAACACAGCAGTCAGGGCTCACAAAGGGAGACCTGAGCTCAGCTCCCAAGAGCAGTGAGTCCTGGAGAAGCTGATGGTGAGAATCTCCCCTACAGGCTTGTCAACTGTGGCCTCACATCCAACTCCTGTGTGTACCTGGCCTCAGTGCTCAGGTTCAGCTCCAGCCTGACTGAGCTAAACCTGCAGCTGAATGACCTGGGCGACCATGGTGTGAGGTGGCTGTGTGAGGGGCTCAGGAGTCCTAACTGCAACCTCAGAATCCTGTGGTAAGTAAGACACTGAGATTCCCTTCAGGGCATGAGGCAAGGGAAGGGACACAGGTGTGTTACTAGATGACAACACACAGAAAAGAAAAGGGACAGACAATGCATAGTCAGCCTGCCTCCTGACCAGCTGTGCCATTCACACCCTGTGACTTTAGCAAGTCACTTTCTTTTCTAAAACTCAGTTTCCTCATCTATTAAATGGAATGTCATATCCACCTCATGGATTGCAATGACTCAAAATGTACATATGTAAAAACAAAGATAATACCAGGTAGGCAGCTGGGCACAGTGCAATCACGTGTATTAACAAGGCTGTATATCCTGAAAGACTCCCAGGTTTGCCTTACTCCAGGACAGTGTTTCAATCATTTATTCATTCATGAATCCATGCATGCATCCATATCAGGTCCTCTATGTGTAAGCACTGTTCCAGACCCAAGGAATACAATAACAGACACACATGGCTCTGTCCTCCTGAAGCTACATGGAAAGAGACAGACACAGATCACCTGTCAGCACATGACTGTATTGACAAGCTCTGCTGAATGCTGTGGAGTCAACAGTATTGTGAGAGTGTAATGCTGTGAAAGATGCCATTTTATTGGTGGCTCAGGAGGGTTTTCTGAGGCCTGATGATGAAATATAACTTGGTTGGGTCAAGCTGAAGCCAGGGCCTAGACAAAGGCAGAGTTGGGGAAAGCTCTGGAACAGAGAGAGGCTGGAGACCTGGAGGGCCATGGGATTTCACTACAGGATCCTGACATAGTCCTCTGTACCAGAAATGCTGCCATTCCCCCTTCACTAGCGCTTCACACAAGCTAGGCAAACCTCCAAACTACAGCCCTGGAGACCCTCGTCCTCCACTCAGCCCCTGCATGCTGTCTCTGAGCTTCTCCCTCTCCTGTCCCTCCACCTCCCCAACACAAGGCCACAGCCAGTTTCTAGAGGAACTTCCCAGAGGTTGCTGGTCAGTGCCCTTCATGGGCTCAGAGAACCACAGAGGCTTCTGATTCTTGTGCCCAGAGTCTTCTGGTTCTTCCAGCCAACAGGAGAAGTCCAGCAGGCCTGTGTCATGGGACTTCCCTCTGTTAGGCCTTCTGCTTCAACTCTGTTATTGTTATTACTATTGTTACTGTTATTATTATGTTAATTATGTGCATACATATATGTCAGTGGTTCTCAACCTTCCTAATGCTGTGACACTTTAATACAGCTCCTCATGTTTTGGTGACCCAAAACCATAAAATTATTTCTTCATTACTTCATACCTGTAATTTTGCTACTGTTGTGATTTATAATGTAAATATCTGATATTACCAATAGTCTTAGGCAACCTCTGTAAGAGGGCCATTCGACACCCCCACACACAATTCACAACCCAGAGGTTGAGAAGTGCTGGTATATGTGAGTGAAGGTGCCCTCAGAGACCAGAGGAGTCAAAATCCCCCAGAATTGGAGTTACAGGTGGATATGAGTTGCCTGATGTGGGTTCTGGGAATTGAACTCAGGTCCTATGGTAGAACAGTATGTGCTCTTAACCACTGAACAATCTCTCCAGTTCTCTGGTAATTTTGAATGCACAGAAGAAGTTGGGCAGTGAATGGTCTTCTTTCAACCTCTCTGGGAGCTGAAACTCGCCCAGCTGCTTGGCACCTTTGTTCCCCAGCCTGCTTTCTGCCATGAGTGTTTCTGACACACTGAAGAGCCTATTCAGAGCTGGCCTCTGCTGCATGTAACATTGATCAGCCTCTCATGGATGCAAGAACCTTTCCCCTCCTGCCTTGTCTGTGCCTCACAATAGGCAGATGGGCCGGGCGGTGGTGGCACATGCCTTTAATCCCAGCACTCGGGAGGCAGAGGCAGGTGGATCTCTGTGAGTTCGAGGCCAGCCTGGGCTACCAAGTGAGTTCCAGGAAAAGCGCAAAGCTACACAGAGAAACCTTGTCTCGAAAAACCAAAAAAAAAAAAAAAAAAAAAAACAATAGGCAGATGGGAGTGGCATGTCCATGGTTATGGACTGAGGATGTGAAAACCCAGAGAAGGTCACTACCCTAACACCAGAAATCCTAAAACTTGAGGATCATAAGAATAGGACCAGTGGACCTCAGGTTGTGGCTGCTGTGTAAGGACAAGGCTTCCTCCCTTAGCACTATAGGAAAGGGGGAGGTTGGTGAGATTGGAACCAAGGCTCTTTCCCTCAGGGTGAATACCCATGATCCCAGCACTATGTGTTTACTTTGTATAGCTGCCCAGAATCCCTTTGGGGATATGGCCATGACCTCCAGCCACTGAGAATGCTGATGGCTACACTGTGGCCCCTTGCCAACAAGATTCCCCTCATCTATGGCCATGTTCTCTTCCCTGGGACAGTCTATTACCAATGACTGACAAGCGGAAGGGGTATAAAGGGCCACCAGGTCATTTTAGCTCTGCAGAGTTCCAAAGGTCCTCATGCTGGCTTCAGATCTCCCTACAAATTGCACAAGTCCCACTGACACTGTGTCATGGATACATCTCTCGCTCCTAGCCCGCTACTCTCCATCCTTTGTCCTGGTTTTGACTGTGAAATAAGCCTTAATAAGGTTCTTCATTGGCTCCATCTACAGACAACAGAGTTCAGGATCTTGAACCCTGAGGCTTCATGATCCTGTGGTGAATCCCAGAAGAAACAGCCCCCTCTTGTGCTTGCAGGCTGGACCAGGCCCATCTCAGTGACCAGGTGATAACAGAGCTCAGGACCCTGGAGGCAAAGAATTCACAGCTACTCATCTCCAGCACATGGTAAGGGGTGGACACAGAATCCTCTCTGGTCAACCCAGGCCCTATGTGTCTAGTCTAGAGCTGAGAGGTGAGATCAGGGTCCTGAGGTGATGGGAAATACAAACAGATCCAGGAAGAAGCCAGGAAACCACAGCAACCAGAGTGAGATAGATGTGGTGTGTGTGTGTGTGTGTGTGTGTGTGTGTGTGTGTGTGTGTCTTATAGTTGTATGAGTTTAAAAATAGAATCATAGTACATGCCTTCTTAGTTTCTTCAATCAGGATAAAATAATGTGAAAAGCTGAGTTGGTAGTGAGTCCTCTGGCACAGCAAGTGTGATAATAGTAGATAATTGTAGCCACCAATGAACCCAGACCACTGGAACAATGAACACAGTCACCACACCGAGGAGAGAAAGACACAGAGAGAAAGACTCTTAGATAAAAAAATCACAATGTGTATCACTCAACCCCAATACTGAGACACATGTGCACACACACTCACACACACACACACACACACACACACACACACACTGTACTATGGGTTTATGGGAAGCCACAGGACAGGAAAGTCATCTTCCACTCCAGAGACTGTGCTGAAGCCCCATGTTTTCCCACCTTGGCACATTTCAGTTCATGACCATGAATTATATCTGTTCTCAAGTTCCTAGCTGCTATGACACACATGAAATGGAGGGGGTACTAAAGACTTAGGAGGGTCAGCCACTCATTGAACAGATATTCCTGCAGACCTACTGTGCATAATACACTATTTTGAGATATAAGTGCACATCAGTGAGCAAGACAAGCATGGCCCAACATTTGTTATCTCAGTCCAGCAGGGAGGAGACACTTGTTCCCCACAGTCACATAACTGTATCTGGGAAGCATATTAGTGCAGGGTGGTCTGTTTGACCTCATCAAAAGCTGATGTGAGCTACAGTGAACTCTCAAATATGGGGAAATGAGAGATGAGCCAAGGAGAAAATTCGAGGTAGACATAGAGGTTCTAAGGAAGCAGAGAGCAGCTCCATTGAAGGACAGGAAACCATGTGTAAGACCATCTGCTCTGCCTCACCATCACCTGGGAGCTCCACAGAAATGCAGGTTCTCAGGCCCCACTCCATCTCTGCTGACTCAGAATCTCCAGTGAGGCAGCTTCCTTCAGTGAGCTCTCTGATTGAGCAGCCTGTCCAGGTGACATTTGAGCACAGTGATTTGAGAGCCACTGGTCTAGATTTTAGCAGGAAAGGGTGACATAGGAGGGCCTCAAGGGGGACAGGGGCCACAGCAAGAACTATGAACCATCCTAAGAACCTTCTGCTTCTCCCTAGAGGAAATGAGAGGCATTCCAGCACCTCAGCCATGAAGGGGCATCTCCACTCACTTTTATGGTCATCTACTAAGTAGAAAATGAGCTAGAAGGGACAAGATCAGAAAAGAGATGCCTGTCAGAGGATGCTGCAGTGGTTCAGGACACTAGTCACTCCATCCTGGAACAAGGATGGAGTCTGTGTAGGGGAGAATAGAGAACAGAAAGGAGAGAGATTTGAGAGGTGCTGTCTAGGTGATTAGCATTCAGGGTAAGTGATTATTAGTTTGTTTTGTGCAGCTATAACACAGTGTCTGACACTGGACACTTAACATAAAGAATCTAGATTATTTCTTGCAGCTCTGGATGCAGGGAAGGGCAAGGGCATGGACCCTACATCTGGTTGTACAACAGGGAAGACTGAGAGTGAGAGGTCAAGGTGGCTTTAGTGACAAGTCCTGTCAGGCCACAGAAATCTACTTCTGTGATGGTGACATTAACTCCTTCATGAAAGCAGAGTTCTCCTGATCTCATTGTGTCTTATCCTTCATCCTATCAGTATTGTGGCATTGGAGATTGACTTTTAATGAGTAAACATTGGGGAACACATTCAAATTAAAGCAAAGAAGGGGTTGAGATGATCCCAGTTCTGGGGTATGGACACTCAGGAGGGTGAGGACCTTTATAGAGATACAGCCCAGAGAAGAAGCACAGGACTGAGTTCAAGTTCAAATGGCTTAGATTTTATCTGGGAATATCATGTACACAGCCCTCATTTCCCTCATTTTTCCTGACATCTGAGGGAAATATCTTGTCTGTGTAAAGGAAGCCACCTGTGATGGACCCTACTAAAAACCTGGATGAAGAAGAAATAGGTGATTGCCTGACCTCATTCAAGCATCTGAGACTACAGTCAGGTATGTGATGAGTTCAGACCCAGAACATCATGATTGGCAGATGAAGGGGCATCTGTGGGAGGAAGTCATCACTTCTTTCTTTTTTTAAATTTATTTTGTTAATTATTTTAGAATTTTAAACACGAGTATTAGTACTGTATTTAGATCATTTCTACCCCTCTATCTGCCCACTCTGTCTCCTTGTGACCACCTACAAACTCTCTCTCTCTCTCTCTCTCTCATAAATTCTTCTTATATATTATTATTAATTATATGTGTGAATACATATATGTATGCATATGTATATATTAATACAACCTGATGATCCCATTTGGTGTTGGTCATGCACATATGTTTAAGGCTGAGCATTTGGGATTGGATTACCTATTATGGTTCTTTCTGAGGAGGACTGATTTCATCCCTCTCTAGCAACTGTTATCTACAGCAGGGGCCTTCGGAGATTTCCCCCCTCCACATTAGTATGACAACTGGTGTTGTCATTGTGCAGATCTTGTTGAGATTTCATGGGTGCAATGTCCCTGTCACATATAGAAGACATGATCGCAGATGTGCTGGAAATCATTTCTATCCCCATCTCTGACATGGAACAGAACAGTTCTCCACAAAGAGCCCCACCCCTTTAAAGATCTTCCTCAACTAGAACACAGAAGGAATACTGCTTCCTTCTCTCCCAGCCTTGGGGGTTGCTGATGCCCTTCTATCAATCTCTGCTTGCATCAGACTCTGTACCAGGGCTCCCTGTCTCATTCTGAGCTGTTATGGCCTGGGACTCACCTTCCCATCCCTCCTCAGTTAGGTTCTTTTCACAACCTATCCACTGGAGACATGTTAGGAAAATCAACACTTCTGCTTTAATAGCAAAGGAAAAACAACAGCTAGGTTGGAAACAGATATATTGGGTGGTAGGGTTGCTCAGGAGGCAAGCAATGGTAAGAAACAATACAAAATACTATGTGTGTGTGTGTGTGTGTGATATCGTGCAGATAAACTCAGAAAAGCAATAAAGTCTATAGATACACTTCCTGGTAAGACTTAGGCTGGTAAACTTGGAAACAGTTCTGCCTTGGGCCAGCACTAGGGAGGCCTGAGGAGGCACACAGTGATCACTTCCTGGCCTCTTCCAGAGGAATGGTACTCACAACCTGCACCACCAGAGCCCTTCCACCCATCTTATCCTCACTATCCAATAGACAAGCACCTGGAACCACTGGGGACTGAAGATGACTTCTGGGGTCCTACAGGACCTGTGGCTACTGAGGTGGTTGACAGAGAGAGGAACCTGTACCGGTGAGTGAGCTCTGCCTGGAACAGATTGGCTTTCTCCAGCACACTTTCCACAAGGGATCCCTACAGATAACACCCATATAGTCTCTACTGTGTCTCCTCCTCCCCCTACAAACCCAGGCCACAAGGCCAGAACTGAAATAAGAAGTTTGGGCTATTATAAAAATGGGGATCTTTATCATAAAAAATTCAAACATTTACAAAACTGGAGAGCACAAGAATGTCCCTGTCCATAGTAACCATTTTGCCAAGTTTGTTTCAACTACTCACATTCCCCCTTTGTCATCACTGTCACAGTATTGTGAGTCCAGGACATCAGGTGACTACACACAAACATTTCACTATGCCTCCCCAACAGTTAAGATAGAACCTCATCTTCCATGACCAGCACACCATTACCACATCAACAGAGCTGACGTGAGTCCTTCATTCAATCTAAAGAGTCTATGCTCAACTTTGCTTATTATCTGAACTGTGGTTTTTCTGCAGATTATTTTATTTGTGGTGTAAACAGCATCCTTCCCCTCATTATGTTTCATTTCTCTTGTTTCTTAGATACCCTTGAATATATACTTCAGGAACATAAAGTCTAAAAACTAAAGATGTACCTCA
>LZPO01055123.1:76990-106448 GCA_001675575.1 Neotoma lepida
ATCATCACAGGAATAGCTAACTGTTCCAGTGTGTGACCTGTATGTTTGCTCTAGATCACTCAGTACTCACAGATTTGTAAGATGATGTTGTCATTACCCCTGTGTACAGATGAGGAAACAGAGTTAGGTGTTAAATGACTTAATCAGACATCCACATAGATCTAGAAGAGGAACCAGAACTCAGAGCCATCTGGTTGAAATCTGTTGTGTCCCCAACCCTGCACTGGCTCTGCACCCAGCAGATGAGCAGAGCTGGTGTTCACTGGTGTCTGCTTCTCCCTCTTCTAGAGTTCAGTTCCCTGTGGCTGGTTCCTACCACTGTCCCAATATGGGACTCCACTTTGTGGTGATAAAGGCAGTGACAATAGAGATTGGATTCTGTGCCTGGAGCCAATACCTGGACCAGACTGGCTTGCAGCACAGTCACATGGTGGCTGGGCCTCTGTTTGACATCAAGGCTGAGCAGGGATCTGTGACTGCTGTGTACCTCCCTCATTTTGTGGCTCTCCAAGGTAACCAAGAGAAGCAAGGAGTGGGGTGGTGGTGATGGGAGGAGTGGACAAGTCATACAGGACAGTGTGTGTAGTGGGTGATGAGGAAACGTCTATGACTTCCTTAGTGAGGCAGAACAGATTATGAAGGTGGACACTGAGATGTTTAGTCATGCCTTCTTGTCTGATGTATCTTCTTTGAAGCACATGCCTCCCAGCCTTATAATTTTATTTCTGTTTTAACTGAAGGAGTCCCTTCAGTGGAAAATGATGCCCTCAGTAGCAATAGTAGCTGGTGAGTATTAAGTGCTCTTTACCCAACTTGTACCTCAGGGGCCCAGCAGGGAACTGAGAATAAATTGAGCAATGTAAAGAGATTGTTGCAAAGTAAGACTAAGGAAACTTACAAGGATCATTTGGTACCCAGAGTCTACCAACACTGTAAGCCATTACACTGCTACAGGAGGGAGAAAATGATGTCACCAGATTCCATGTGAGAACTGGAGCAACAGAAGAGGGGTTTCCTAAGAAAAGAGGGGGGCTCATCCAGTGTCCCAACCTCCATGATCTCCAAAGACTCCTTCAGAACATCTTTTATTTTTATTTATTCTTCTCTCATGCAATACATCCTGACTGCAGCCTCCCCTCTCTCCACTCCTCACAGTTATCCCTCCCCTCCTCTCTCCCCCAGATCCACTGGTCCTCTACTTCCCTTCAGAAAAGAGCCAGGGTCCAAGTGATACTAACCAAAGACAACGTAACAAGTTACAATAAGACTAAGCACAAACCCTCATATCAAGGGTAGATGAGGCAATCCAGTAAAAGGAAAATGGTCCTGAGAACAGGAAAAAAAGTCAGATACCCATTCCTACTGATAGAAGCTTATCAACCACAGCATGTGACCAAAAAGAAGATGTTTTAATAAATACAATGTTCTCAGTAAAATTTCATAAAGAAAGCCATTACTATATGTCTGTATTCCAGATCTCCTGAGGCTGAGGCAGGAGAATTTAGAATTTAAGAGCAGCCTAGACTACACAGCCAGACTATGCTTATGAAAGGAAAAAGCAACAACAATGAGAAACCATGTGTTGTACAAGTGGATAGTGAGACCAACTTCCTCTCCTGCTTCAAGGAGCACAGCAATAGGCCCACCATAGAGGCCAGGAGAATCCAGCCCACAGCAGAGGAAGACTGTGTTTGTTCATGGTGATGAAGATAAGGAGGTCAAGAGGGGAAACCCGACAGCTGAAGAAGTCATAAAAACTAAAGTAGAAATACAGACTGTTCCAGCTGATAGAAGAACCGTGAACAGAAAACAAAGCATTCATCAGATTAAAAATATTCACATTAAATGTCAAGCCCATAAGAAAACAAATGAAGATGAAGAAAACAAGCAGGACTCAGCTGAAAAGAACTCACAAAACAAATAAAAACAATAGTCACATTCATAAACACATGAGACCCTGAGCTACAGACCCTGACACAGGAGCACTACTTCTCAGATGGTAACTTCCCAGTGTGTCTAATGAGGCCAGTCCCGCAGGTCTTCACAGAGCTCCTAGTCTTCCCAACAACACTTGCCCCAGTCACCACTCAAGTTCTTCCCTGCAGGCCACCGCCTTTCCTGTTTCTTACTCCCACTCTCAGATCAGGAAACTACGCATTTGGAAAATTAAATATATGTGATTCTGTTAAAGTTTATCGAAGGACAATATGTGCAGGAAGGACAGTCACAGGGACAGGTGGTGGCACACATCTGTGAACCCAGAGTTCTGAAAGCTAGGCAAGACTACTGTGACTTCTAGATAGAGATACATAGTGAATCCTTGAATCAAAAAAGCCAAAAGGAGAAAATAAATGGAAAAACTTACCAAGTCATCTTAGATGCCTCAGGAAATTTCTGGCCTTAACAATGAAAGTCCAGCCCCGCCCCCACATTCCCCTCAAGTCCTGGGAAGGTCATGACTAACGTTTACCTGTAGCAATAAGGGAAGTTGGAGACGTACAGTATCAACTGGGATTCTGTGAAAATCAGAACGGCACAAAGCACAGGCAACTTGAGGATCTGGTGCTGGGGCTGAGGCTGGCTTATAGAAAGTCAGGGTTTCAGTGCCAGAACTGTCACACAGAGGGCACGTTAGTGCTGTGTGTTTCCATGTGAAACTCTTAGCTGCCATGTCATTGATGGAAATCCTAAGCTGTACCACTTCATGCAGGACAAATTTCTTTGTCTCATTTCCTGGTGATTACTGATTCCAAAGCACTCAGGTAAGAGAAATAGAAAAGCTCTCTGCTTAGTGTCATACACTGCAACACTGTTTATCATGGAAGTAGTTGGAAGCAAACTCAGTTTTGAAAAGGTAGGCAAATGGTGAATTGCAGAGTGGTGCCTCCATGAGCAGGGTTTACATCAAGTTGTCAAGTGAGATTCATCCTCGGGATTCTACCATTGTCAGCTTGACACCCAAGCACATCACTTTAACTCGTAACTTTCACCTCATGCCTCCAAAGTTTCAGTTTTGTCTCATAATGTAAAGTACAATCCAATTTCAAAGGTCCCCAGAGTCCTTAATAATTCCAGCAGTTTAAAATCCATAAAGTCTTCTCTCAAAAGAGACTCAAGGCAATGTCTTAACTATGAGAGCCTATAAAATTAAAAACAAGTTATATATTCTCCTCATGCAATCATACAGAATAGATATTGCCATGCCAAAGTGGAAGAATCAGGGTACACCAAGGAATGATCAGACCACAGCAAGACAAAACTCCATCAGCATAAATACCAAATCCTGCAGCTCCATGTCCAGCTATGGAGCTCATGATGTCATTCACTGGACTCCAAAGGACATAGGTAGCTCCACCCCTCCAGTTCTACCACATGAAGTACACATAACCTCTCCTTAGGCAATCTCTCTACCCCTTGCCTAAAACTTTATTTAGCAGAAAATATGTGATTCTGGCTTCTACAACATCCTGGGATGTCCATACCACCTTGCGCTTCAATTCTCAAAGGTTCATAGATTGAGCTCTCAGGACCTCCTTGCAGGATCTTTGACTCAGGCTCATTGCCTCGCCTCAGCTGCTGTCTGAAACTGTGCAGCATGACTCAGTGACCCATCAATCTAGCATCTTGCATGCCTAAAACTATAGGGATGACACTGCCAAGTTCTGTTGACAGCTTGAGATGTAGCCTGACACTGCTCCCCGACCACAGGTGTAAGATGTGCTGACCATGGGGAAACACTTCCTTGGTCATTTGCGTTTGTGGAACAGGGAATACCATCACCCAAAGCTTTCTGACTTTAAATGAATTTTGATTTTCACAAGAAGAGCCTATGAAGAGTGAGATTTTGCCCCCAGGACACCTTTCCTATTGTCACCTGCAGTGCAGCTTTCCCTTCAGTGATGCTGATCTCTAAAAATTACAGCTCATTTTGTAGAATTATTCTACTCCTCCTACAAAATTAGTCTCTTATGTTTAAATTCATCTTCACTCATATTCAGGGCATTAACACAATAAATCTAGATTCTTGGCCAAACTGTCACATGAATGGATCCTTTTACAGTTCCCAATAGAAACCTTGCTATTCTCTGCAACCTCATGAACTGGCCTCCACTGGCTCTCAGCATTCTTGTCTTCCTGATTCCACCTGAATGTCCCCATAAGCTCTGCTCTCTGCATGGAAGGGCTTTCCTAGTCCCAAGTACAAAATTCTTCCACATTCCAGCCACAAAATAGTCCCAAAACCTTAAGAACCACATGATTTGGTTTATTACTGCAAAAACCTGAATCCTGGGATCAATTTTCTATCCAGGTTACTTTACTTGTAGCTCAAACAAAATATCTGACCAAAGAAACTTAAGAGAGAAAGGATTTGTTTTCCTCACAGTCCAAAGGAACAATTCATCATGACATGGAAGTCTGAGGACATGGAACTTGTGGCACCTGGTAAACTTGTGTCAACAGAGCTACCAGAGAACAGTGAATGCTTGTGCTCATGTGACCTTCTCCATTTTACATAGTCCTGGGTCCTAGTCCATACAGTGGTGCTACACACAGTGGATAGGTCTTCCCTACTCAGTTAACCCAATCAAGATAATCTTCTCCTATCATGCCCTGAGGCCTGTATCCAAGCTGATTCTAGATTTGTTCAGGTTCACATTTGACATTAACCATTCCAGGGATCCATCCAGCTTGTCTTCAGTGGACAAAGGCAACTTTGGTCCTCTTCCATAACAGCAAAATTATATTCTACAAGTAAGAATTTAGAGGATACTGACAATGTCAAGATGCTGAAGCTAGTGACAGCAGCACCTCAAAGAACCTGCTGATTGTCCAATTTCTGACAGTAGCCTCTGAGGCTGTATTCTTTATAGCATCTGTGAATGAGACCATCAAGAACCTCCACTCCTCTGCGAATGCTCCCCCAGCATCTAGACAGGGCCAAGTGTAAACTGTCTCCAATGAGAGTCAGTCTGCATAAGTTACCTCTATCAGCAGCTCATACTCACCCTCACGGGCATAGTGAATTGATGATGAGGAAAGAGTTGATAGTTCTGCTGTGTTGTCACTGGAAGTTAATTAATAAAACTTAAATTCTTGTCACAGTTTTTTCTCATAATTATCAAAAAATACAAACTAAATAGAAATCATAACTAAAGCAACATATAGAAGAAAGATTGTATTGGACCTTATAGTTTCAGAGGCTGATTCCAAAATCATCATGGCAGGGAGCTTGGCAGAAAGGAAGCAGGCTTGGCACTAGAGCAGTAGCTGAGAGCTTACATCTCGATCCAAAGGAGGAGGAGGAAGAGAAAGAAAATTGATAAAGGCATGAGCTTTTGAAACCTCAAAGCCTACCAGTGACACAGCTCCCCAACCAGACCACACCTCCTAATCCTTCCCAAACAGTTCCACCAAATACAGGGGCCCATTCTCATTCAAATCACCACAATCATTCTAAATCATAGCCTGCTATGTTACCAGCCAAGCCAATGGATCAATGGAAACACTAATTCTACATCTTTTGAATCTGTTCTTTCACAGAGGGAGAAGTGGACATTTCTTTGTTCTGTGTGGCCCACTTTCAAGAACATGGGATGGTCCTAGAAACACCATCCAGTGTGGAGCAGCATTATGCAGTTCTGGAAAATGCAAGCTTTTCCCCAATGGGAGTTCTGATGAGAATGATTCCTGCTGTCAGGCTCTTCATCCCCATCACTTCCAGCACATTGATCTACTATCGCCTCAATCTCCAGGAAGTGACATTTCACCTTTACCTGGTCCCTAACGACTGCACCATTCGAAAGGTGACACTGAGGACCACAAAAGTGGGACTAGGGTGGGCTGACAGAAAACTTGAGATTCAAATAGGAGCCCCTTAGAGAGATTCTTAACTGGTAGTGGGGATACAGTTCAATGAAGAAAACCCATGTGCATGCATGTGTGTGTGTGTTTGTGTGTGTGTTTGTGTGTGTGTGTGTTTCTTCCCTTTTCTTGGCTCCCACACACCAGAGTCTCCCCCAAATGCCTTTAATGCTTCTTTACCAGTCTCTGCACAGCCTTCTATAGCCTCTTTCCATCCATGAGAGGAATGGGAAATTTTTCATGCACAACCTGTGGCCAACTCCCTTCTTTGGCAGCAGTGACCCTGTTCCCACAAGGAACATTACAAGGGCCAATAAGTCAACCATCTGTGTTGCCAAACACAAGGTATAAGGGAGGCTAGGAGATGTTACCACCCCACCCCACAAAAATGTGCTAAGCGATCATCTCACCTTATTCAGACCAGATGTTGTGGCCCAGAAATCTAGATAAATCTCTGTCTGTAATGTTCCCTAGGCCATTGATGATGAAGAAATGAAATTCCAATTTGTTCGAATAAACAAGCCACCCCCAGTAGACTCTCTTTATATTGGCTCCCGCTACATCGTATCTGGTTCTGAGGAGCTGGAAATCATCCCAAAGGTGAGCATCCAGGTGTTTCCTACTCTTCACGATCAGATGCCAGGCTTAGGAATCCTGTAGGGCAGGTTACATGCTTTTGCAGCAAACTTTGATTGAGGAGAAAACAATTGGGATTTGGGATGAGCAAGAACACTTCAAAGTTAGGTGGAAATCAATTTAAGGGACCACACAAGAATGTAGGATGAGACTGGAGAACTGAGGAAATAGATTTAATATGGCACAGAGGAGAGTCCATCTAAACATGGCTTAGAGAGCAAGCCGTGTGAGCAGGGCTTTCAGGATGAGCTCTCACTCATCCTTGGATGTTAGTGTTTGAATCTGAAATGTCTCCTATAGATGTAAATGTTTAAAAACCTGGTCCCCAGACAGTCGTAGTGTTTTGAGAGTTTGTGGAAGCAAATATATGAGGCCTGGTTATCAGAAGCATGTTGTTAGTGTCAGGTCTTGAGGATTATAGCCATACTCTGCCCTCCACCTCAGACTACTGATTCCTGATCCTCTGGGATATAATGAGCCCTGCCACAATCTTGCCACCAAGAATGGAGCCCCAGTTTCCAAGTACTTCCCACCATGAAACTAAACCACATAAACCCTTCCTCAAGTTGCTTCCTGTCAGGTTTTTGTCAGAGTGATGAGAAAAGAAACAGCATGATGGAATCCTAGCTGGGTCCTTAACCTTCTGAGTAAAGACGTGTGTTCAAAGGCTGTGGGTTACCTCAGTGGTGTCTAATGTGGTGTGCAAGATCAAGAAAGTATGGGGGTGAGGACAGCCCTCCTTCACAGGATGAGTAGTTGATTCTCACACAGGAATTCTTTCTCTGTTCAGGAACTAGAGCTGTGCTACCGGAGCCCTGGAGAATCCCAGCTCTTCTCTGAGATCTATGTTGGCCACATGGGTTCAGGGATTAAGCTGAAAATCAGAGACAAGAAGCATAGGAATCTCATATGGGAAGCCTTGCTGAAACCAGGTAAAATTAGTTTAGGTCTGGATACTCAAAAGACAGAAGAAAGGCAATGAGTGGGGAGAGGAGTATTGTCATTAATTTTTGGTGTCGTGAAATAGATTAGTTATGTGGCTTTTGCTAGATCTAAAACAGGTGGTCTGACGACAGTTTAAACTATGATGTTTAAACTTTTCCCAACTGTGACAAAATATGTGAGAAAAACAACTTAAAAATAGAAAGGTTTGTTTTGATTCATGGTCTTAGAACCAAGTTTCAGTCCATGGTCAGCTGCCCCCATCTCTCTGAGACTGAGGTGAGACAGGAGATCATGTAAGGGGAGCTTGTGAGGGAGGAGGCTGTTCACCTGGTAGCTTTGAAGCAGAGAGGTGGGAGGGAGAGGGAGCTAGAGTGAGAGCAAAGGAAGAGAAGAGAAGGAAGAGAAAGAGGGAGAGAGGGAGGAGGAGGGGAAGGAAAAGGAATGAAGTCCTTGCAAGATGTTCTCTTCCAGGACATCCCTCCAGTGCCCTACTTCTTCCAATGTACATTCTTATATACTTTCCATTCCCAGTACTCACACTAGTGACTGCATTAGTGTGTGGTTTCCTTCATAAATTCACAGCCCTCAGGACCAGTCACCTTTAAAGACTGCTGCTGCAGGACTAATCCTTCCACACATGAGCATTATCATGGAACACATCATATCCAAATCACCACATACTATAAGCCCCATTTTCTCAGTCCTGTATCCTGATTTTCTCCCCCACTGTCCTTGAAGTGATAGATTTTTGAGATGCACAAAGCGTCTGGCAACAGTTCACTTAATAATTCACCTTTGAAATGAAGGGATTTTGCTAATGAGATACTCAATCTCAAATCCATACATAACTTTAAAAAAAACTATGTTTTGGCAATTTTATACATGTGTACAATGCATTCTAAAAACTCCACCATAAACACACAGTCTTATATTCCTCTTATTCCTGCCAGCCCCTCTTCTTTAATACAAATCTCTTTTCCACATTCATAAAGTTTTGTTTTGTGTCTCACAGAGTTGAACTGTGACCATCTGCATGAACATGGGTTTTGCACTATTAAGTAAAACTTAGTGAGCTCACCAGCAGGCATACAGATGCAATGTATACCTCTCTTGTGCCAAAAATCTATTATTTGCCAATAGTTGAGCAGTAAGTGGTACTATCCCTGTGAGCTGCTTCCCCATATCTAGTTGGTTGATTGGGAGGCCCTACTTGTGTGAGTCCAGAGACAGTACGTTCAGTTGCTATGAGTTCAGTTGCTATGATGGCCATGGTCATGTCATGCTTAGAAGAGAGCACTTCACAGCCCTTCTCCATATCTTCTGTTGCTATATTCTTTCTACTTCCTCTTCCACAATGTTCCTAGATGTTGAGGATGTGGTATAAACATCTGCTTATGGAAATGATATTATAAATGTCTACTTATAGAGACTCACTAGCTCAGTTGGTAGAGCATGAGACTCTTAATCTCAGGGTCATAGGTTAAAGCCCCACATTGGGTTCCAGATGTATTGTGAATTCTAATTGGTCTTAATAATAAAAACCTGGAGTCATATAGGGGTAAATGATGAAAAATCAGAGAGACAAAGGAGCAAGCCACAGCCACTTTTTACCTCACCAACACCTCAACCTGAAAAGGGGCTGAGCTCCTGTCTCCTCTTGCCTATCCCTCTCTCCATCCAGCCATATCACTTCCTGTCTCTACCTCCCTAGTGCTAGGATTAAAGGCATGAGCCTCCACCACCTGGCTCTGGTTCTCTTTTAGACTGGATCAATCTCCTGTAGCCCCGGGAAGCCTTGAACTCCTGATCTTTCTGCTTCCTCCTCACAAGTGCTGGGATTAAAGGTATGTGCCACCACCGCTTGGACTCTATGGTTAACTAGTGGCTAGTTCTGCCCACTGATCTCCAGCCAAGCTTTATTTGTTAGAGCACAAACAAAATATCACCACAAGTACTCAATCATCCCTTATTCTCAGTATCCTGCACAGCTGTAGATATGTGCATTAACCTCCATTCACAGCAAAGAGAGACTTTTCTGATGAAGGCTGAAAGTAGCCTTTGTCTGCAGTATAAAACCTGATATTTAGAAGGGCATTGATACTATGTCCATTTAGGTAAGCATTGATAGTTGCTTCTTTCAAGGATCTAAGACCTCCACAGAATGGGTTTGCTTGTTTTACTAACTTTATAGTGCTAGGGAGGAATTCTATCTTGAGAGTGGGACTGAAATTTAATCAGGAAGCTACAGGTTGCTCCTATCACAGTTGTGCCACTATTGTAGCCATGGGACCCTCTTGTCTGGCAATTGATTTAAAGATCATAGAGTACAGAGCTGGGTTAGACTGTTGTTGATGACTTTTATTCTTTGGCAGTCTGCATAACACTATGAAACCTTAGCAAAAGGAAGGAAGCTTCCCACTCAGTTCCAGCTTCAATTATATATACCATGTATCCAAGATGTGTGGTGTCTTCAGCAATAAGGTCTTATCCACTAGTTCTGATAGGTAATGCAGAAGAATGGCATGCACCTGTATTGTCTTGGAAACCTCCAGGGCCTCCCTGACCCACAGCTCCGATGGAGATAGCCCATACCTGGAACTGGGCTGTTATTTCGAAACTCACTACTGCTAAGACCTCCCATTTCAAGCCTCATAGAGTGAGTGTCTTGCATTCAAACTCATATGCTTTTTATATTGGATTACCAAATATAGATTTCTTTGTGATTTTTAAATACTGTCTTCATTTTTAATATAACATCCCACCCAGTCCATCATCTCCTCCATACCCTACCCCACTTCCTGTTTGAACATTGCTGCTCACAGCATTCCATCTCTAACCTCATGACACAACTGTCCTCCTTTCTACCCTAAGGCCCTAACCCATTTCTAGTGTTCTGTTTACCAGGGTCACACCATGTTAACACTACAAAACTAATGACTTCAGGACAGAAATTGATGTGATAGACATGGTGTTTCTTTCTGGGCCTAGATTATCTTGCTCGATATTTTTCCTATTCTCTTTACTTACCTTTCATAATGTCACTTTCTTTAGCCCTGAATAAAATTCCATGGCATATATGTGTCTCACATTCATTATCCAATCATCTGTTGATGGACATCTAGGCTGATTGCATTTCCTAGCTACTGTGAACAAGACATGATTGAATGAGCATGGTGTGTAAATGTCTTCATAGTACTATAAAAATTCCCTTAGATATATACTGGGAATGGTAAGGTTTAGTTATATGATAGTTCTAGTCCTGGTTCTTAAGAAGCCTCTAGAGAGATTTCCACAGTGGCTGCACTAGTTTGCATTCCTGCAAGCCGTGGATAAGTGTTCATCTTTCCCCACACCCACACTAGCATTTGTTATCATTTGTATCCTAGATATTGAATATTCTCAAGAGATGAGATGGAACTGTAATTTATCCTGCACTTCCCTAATAACTGTTTCCTAGCCATGTGCATTTCTTCTTTTGAGAATTCTCTGGTTACTACTATGGCCCATCTTATATTTGGGTTATTTCCTTGGAATTTAGGTTTTTGAGTTCCATGTAGGTTCCAGTTCCGAATCTTCTGTCAGATCTTAGCTGGGAAATCGTTTCTCATATTTTTGGCTGCATTTTCACTCAATTAAGTTTCCTTTGCTATACAAAACATTTTTGAGTGTCCTGAGATCAAGTTTACCAACTATTGGATTTACTTCCTGTGCTACAGGAGTCTTATTCATACAATCCTTACTTATGCTGCTATGATGAAATGTTCTCCCTTCTTTTTCCTCTAACTGGTTCAGGGTATTGCATATCACATTGAGGTCTTCGGTCATTTGAAATTGATTTCTAAAGGAGAGGTATAGGTACCTGGTATAATCAGAGGTTTCTGTCTAGCCAGCAACTCCCAAATACCCAGCAGCCACTTCCCAAGCAATTGACTCAGATGCTTAACATTCCTTATAAATGATCGGCCAGTAGCTCAGGCTTATTACTAACTAGCTCTTACACTTAAATTAATCCATAATTCTTACCTATGTCTAGCCACATGGCTTGGCCACCTTTTCTCAGTATGACATTCTCATCTTGCTTCCTCTGCATCTGGCTGGTGATTCCTGACTCCATGACCTTCCTCTTCCCAGCATTCTTAGTTTGGTCACCCTGCCTATACTTGCCGCCTGGCTACTGGCCAATCAGCATTTTATTAAACCAATTCAAGTGACAAATCTTTACAGTATACAAGAGAATTATTCCACAGCATTCCATGTGTTGCTATGTAGATTTTCCAGTATCATTTGTTGAACAGGCTGTCTTTTCTCCAGAGTATACTTTTAGCTTCTTTGTCAAAGGCCAGGTAACTGTGATTGTGAGGTGTTGTTGTTGGTATTTTACAGCTCCCAATAAATCACTCACAGAAGCTTATTTTTAATTATAAGTGCTCGGCCTTAACTTGGTTTGTGGCTTACCAGCTTTTCTTAACTTATTCTGTCTACTTTTTTCCTCTGGGCTTTTCCCATTCTCTTACTTCCATAAATCTTACTCTTACTCTGTGGCTTGCTGTGTAGCTGGGTGGCTGGCCCCTGGAGTCCTCCTCTGGCTACTTCCCTCTCCTCTCTATAATTTTTCCTGCCTATCCTTTCTCCTGCCTTGCTATTGACCATTCAGCTTTTTATTAGACCATCAAGTGTTTTAGACCAGCACAGTAACACAGCTTCACAGAGTTAAACAAATGCAACATAAACAAAAGTAATACACGTTAAAAGAATATTCTACTACATCCCCCTTTTTTGTCTAAATAAAAATAAAGGTTTTAGCTTTAACATAGTTTAACTACATACAACAAAAGCAATTATCAAGTAAGAATTAATTTACAATATTCATTCCATTTATAGTTAGCATATCAAAGAAAATAATGCATTATCTATCCTATCTTAGTGAATCTAAAGTTTTATTCCTAATTTATAATCTATCATAATTGAGAAAAGCTGCAACTATAACTATCTAGTCTTCAACTTCATCAAAGACCCAGAAGGAAAGAATATTACCTAACAACAGAGACATTTGGCTGCCTGGGAAGTCACCCAAAAGTTCCTCTGCAACATTGGGGCATCCATCTGCAGCCTACAGGCCTAGATTATCTGGCAGACTTTTCTATGAAGCAAGAATTTTGGGCTGTCCTGCCTTGTTATGGCAATGTTCAGCAGTTGCTTTCTTCTGCATCCTGCAGAATATCTAGCTAACTCTTCTGTGAAGCTGGAATTTTGAAGGACTGTTCTGCCTTGTTTTGGGAAACTTCAACAGTCTTTTCCTGTTTGTCCTGCATGTGCATTCTGCACACCACATTGTCAGCACTCAAAGGCAAGAACAGTTTCTTTGCCCACTGTCTAACTTTGCCGCAATGAAAGCAAACTCCAATGAAAGGAGTTTCTTCAATGCCCATCATCTTCTCTGAAGTAAATTGGTGCTGCCAGGAGCAGATTGTCTCACTGTCATGAAACGCCCTAAATTAACAAAACATTTTAAATGCCATATTCTGCAGGTCTTTGAAATGTTTAAAGACTATCTATCTATCTATCTATCTATCTATCTATCTATCTAAAGTGTATCTCTATATGATCTGGAAAGCATACCTACAAACTTGATTGTTATAAATGACTAGCCACTAACCTATGTTTCTTGATTATCCTATATAGTTTATAATAACAGCTTTCAAAAACTAAAATTTTACATTACTTTTTAAATAAACTGCATAGGTACAATTTCCCTTCTACTAAAGGAATATCAGAGATACCTTCTGAGCGTTAATGCAGCCAGGATCCCTAATTGCACACCTTTTTGCAATTACTGTCATTTAGCAGCATCTGGCCAGGACCATCCCCAGAGGGATGAAGGTATATTATCAGAGATACCTCTGTGCTCTCTAAGAACAGACTCAAGCATCCAAGGTGAAATGAAATGACACCTTTTTCCTAGGTCAAGTGGATGGCTTTATTTCTTGTGCAATTTAAGTGAGAGCCTCCTTTCTTATAGCCTTACTAACTTTATAGACCCCCTAACTTCTTACCTAATAATGTCTAGGAATATGGACTGAGCACAAAAATTCCCTTTTCAACCAATCATTGCACTCAGTTGACCTCCTTTTTTACCACTCCCATTTTGGGTTGTAAAAGAAAGCCTAATGGTCACTGCCTGAGGAGAATTCTTACCTGCCTTTATGACCCAGTAAGAATTCAAGCCTGGTGACCTTGCCTTAGCTAGGGCACTGCTATTGCATGGGTATATAACTGTAAACCTTGAAGACTTGGGGAGGAATTTTGAGGATTGAGACAGGAGAGGATTTTTGAGGATTTTTACTGGAGAACTTAGAGGTATAAGAACAGAGAGGAGGATAGGACTGAAGGACTTGAGGATGGGACGGAAGATGAGGAAGAGCCAGATAGGAAAGTACTGGATGAGTAAGAATGAGATGAGAAGGACCCAGATGAGGCAGAAATAAGATGAGAGAATTAAGATAGAACTTAGAGGGGATAGGAGATAAATATAGAGAGAATGAAACAGAAAGGAACTAGGCTTGAGAACAGAACTGAAGCTGTGTAGACAGGATTCTATCCCAGAGAAATAAAGTAGATGAACATAGAGTTCAGTGTACTTAGATTCTTTTCCCAAAAATAAATGTCACTATTGCATAGTTTCTCTTCTGGGCCCCTGGGAAGTATAATATTAAGGCTGGTCCTTTAATATTATACAAGAGGTTCCTGCTCCTGTGCTGCTACAAACAGACTACATATGTGGTCAAAGAATAGGATTTGCTCAGCCTTGACCTGAGTGAGTCACAGGTGGAGAACTGACCTGTCCCGGCATCAGGCCAGGGTTTGAATCTCACATAAGGACTTACTCCTCAGGGAATCTTGGAAAATGATTTAGCTCAATTAAGTCATACATTCCTCACTTGTAAATTGAAGATCAGAATGAAGAACTCATAGGCTGGTTGGAAAGGTTTTAATGCTGTTCATACACATCTCATAATGTGATCCTCAGTTGATGAGAGCAATGACGCTATTTTTCTTTATATTAAGGTAACCTCTTCCATGTGTTTTCTTAATTCTGTTCTTCAGAACTCATTAAGATCTGTCCCCATCCATGTGGAAAAGTATTCTGATACTAGAAGATTATAATCATGGTTCTCTTGTTCCATAATCTTACATTTTGGTTTTTAAATTCATGGTCATTCAGTTATTTTCTTCATTAGAAGCTTCAGTTTAACTACAAGTCAGGATGCACCAAGATGGTACAGCTAGTATGGAGTGTAATGAATATCATCCTTCCTTCATACAAATGGAACCAGGGCTTCCAATACTACAAACTTGGTCCTTGGTATGACTTCCCTAAACTGTTAGAGCATAGTAAATTTAGGGTCCTCTCAAAGCCTTGGGGGAAATTTCATAACCTCCTTCACTTGGTGCTATAATTCACTCACTATTCCTATGTGCTCAGTCTCGTTTCATCTTGATTCTGCCTTCAAATCAAGAACATATGTTTGAAAAAAAATATGCTGATCAAAAGGAAAAACAACAATAAAACAAGAACATATGTTTGTGGCATGTGAGTGTACAAGGTCAAACAAGGACATGAAAATAGTTTTCCACCCAAAATCAAATGTGAAATGATTTAAGCCAGAAAAGGACTTGGTTAGTTCTCCATGAGAAATTCAGTCTAGGATAACATTGAGGTTGTGATCATGTAGGAGAAACATCTATTGCTCATTTACGTGTCTTCTCTCTCTATGATGACAGGCCTGGTACCTAGATTACCTGAACTAATAACGAAATGTTCACCTTCCAGATTATATCAGAATTTCTGTATTTCATTCTCAAAATCTCAGGCGTAGGTGGGAGTTTCACAGAGAGCACTGAGTGTTGGTGACAGGCATCATTACAGATGCATCATCTCTCCTTTCTTCCAGGGGACCTCAGACCTGTACCACCCATGATCTCTGCAGCACACAAAGGTAACTAACAACTTTATGAGGCCAGAGGAGCCAATAGTGTTCTGCTGGTAGATCATCTAATCCTTGAGAGAAGGGCAGTGAGGAAGGAGGGAGCCTCACTTTACAAATCTCACCAGGACAGGTGGGAGAGTTACATGCCCAGGGCAGAATTCCTCTCATGCCCCTTGCTGCTTCTCATGTTAACAATAACTCCTCCCACTCCCAACCTGAACACCCTAACATGAACCGCTCTCCCTGGTCAGGGAACTTGTCAGACTAGTACTGGCCTCAAGGTGAAGATATTTTTCAAATGACATTCCAGAGGAAGAATGGAGCCAGGGGTGCAGATGAGGTACATGAAAAGAACAAGAAGTGGGCAGCCAGTGGGAGATCCCACGGAGGAGCCTTTAACTCTCAGTGTGGGTCTCATTTTCACCCCTAGATGCTACTGCCTTGCTACACTTCATGGACCAGCATCGGGAGCAGCTGGTGGGTCGAGTAACATCAGTGGACCCTCTCTTGGACAAGCTGCATGGTCTGGTGCTAAGTGAAGAGGAGTATGAGGTAGTGCGGGCTGAGGTCACCAACCAAGACAAGATGAGGAAGCTCTTCAGCCTCAGCCGGTCCTGGACCAGGGCATGCAAAGACCAAGTCTATCAAGCTCTGAAGGAGACACATCCTCACCTGGTCATGGATCTCTATGAGGACCTCTATAGAGAATAAAATATCTCAGTATTAATTTTCCTTCAAAGAAATATTATGCTTTTTCTGTGCTGAATGTCTCAAAATTAATCTGTGCAGGCTGCATAGCTATTGTCATTTTAGTACAAATACAATATGGAGTCATCAAGAGACTCCTGACTCTGCAGTAAGTTTCAGATCCTTTAATAAGTCCTAAGGGAACAATAAGTATTTAGAGATAGAGACTCTAAAGCACACTTTCATCCAATAGGAGCCAGTGATTTGGGAGAGCTATGCTTTACACAATGAAAAAAAAAGTGTATTGATAAGTTTACACCTTTTGTGTTATCAATAGTTAAACACAATTGTAACAGTAAACTTCTGAAAAATAAACTTTAAGATTAAGGGTTCATCATTTTTAAATCACCTATAGTCAGTAGCTTGCATAAGGGAAATTTATTTGATATTATGCTGTAAAATACCAACTATCTACTTAAGTGACTATTTGATGGGGGAACAGGTTTTTGTTTTTTCTGTAAATACCCATTAGTGAAGATTCTTTTGTGTCAAGTTACCAGCTGTGGTTCAGCTGTCAATAAAATGTGTTTATCAGTGTAAGCTGACACCAATAGTCACAACAGAGAGCTGAGGGAACCTGCTTCTGTGCCTGGAGAGTGGGGGAGTGAGGGGTGGCTGCATTCTCATGCCTGGTCCTTCCTTACATTGTAGAAGTTTTTACTTAACATTTTGTGTCTTCCAGGAGAAACATTACAAAATTTAAAACCAAAAGCTTTGGCTCTTGACACCTCAGATGTTTTATAGTTTTTTTGTTTTGGTTTGGTTTTTTTTTTTACCAAAAATATCTTTATTTTTTAGTGAAAAAAAAACTATTACAAAATAATCATGATTAGCATAGAAAAATGGGCATATATCTTCAAAGTATTTCCCTTTAACAAAAACTTCATTTTATACATTATGAACATTAAAAATTTGAGGAGAGAGAAAGCCATAATCTAACATAACTCCAGGAAATCCATTGCTACTTCAAGCCCTTCTCCTCCAGGAAGCAGCATTGTTACATTATTTCCATTTAGAAAAATCTAGTATAATTTTGTATTCTTGTGGTGATATTTTATTCGTGATCTAACAAATAAAGCTTGCCTGAAGATCAGAGTGCAGAGCTAGCCACTAGTTAGCCATAAAGGCCGGGAAATGGTGGCACAGACCTTTAATCTCAGCACTCGGGAGGCAGAGGGAGACAGATCTTTGTGAGTTCAAGGCCACCATAGGCTACACACGAAATTGATCATCCAGTTTAAAAGAGAAATAGAGCCAGGTGGTGGTGGCTTGCACCTTTAATCCCAGTACTTGGGAGGTGAAGACAGGAAGGGATATGGCTGGGCAGAGAGAGGAATATAAGGCAGGAGAAGACAGACGCTCATTGCATTCAGTCTGAGGATTCCCAGAGACAGGATCTTATAGTGGTATTTGCTCCACCCATGACCTTGGTCTATATGGCCCAAAGTAGGTGGTACTTCCTGCCATTGTACATGACCTCTTGTTAGAAGTTAGAGAAGGGACACAGGCCCCTTCTCCCTACTACTGCCTGTGAGGTGGATTCACTCCTGGTCAGATCAGAGGACAACTTCAGCTGTCTACTCCATTCTGTATTCTTGAGTGTATTTCCTCAATTTATACCTTAATAAATTCTGTTACCCATTTAATAGACTCACGTGGATTGATCATAATAAGTGGCACCCAGGTGACAGAACAACCCCACACTCCCTGTAGCTTCTGCCTGCAGCCAGATGGGGGCTCCTGCCAGGTGTGTGACCATGCCTGAGTGCTTCCAGCTCATTAGTGTATTGCCTCATTGTTGTATACAGTCTATTGTGGTCCCAGCAACCCTACCTAGTGCTCAGTGGTTGTACGGGTAAGGGCTTAATTCACAGGAGCCATTCAGGGAGCCTGAGTCAACTCACACCAGACCCTTTGGGTGCTACACCTGTGACACCTACTGGCCAAGCAATGATACTACACCCAAAAATCATCCAATAAACCAGCCATTCACCTAACCTGGTAAATTATACCTGTAACATATGGACACATAGGACAATCTTTGAGGATTTTATCTGAGGTAAATAACTTGATAATTTTACACTTTAAACTCATTAATAAAATAAAAAATTAATAAAATTTCCTATACAAATTTTGAATATTTCTCAAAAAATGGCAGAAAATATTACATCTCAGGAATTTAAAAATTTTTTTGCTTGTATGATGAATGAATTTCTAAAGGACATATATGAACTTCCTGGGATGTATATAATATTCACTGTTATGGCAATTAGCATAATAATTTGCATCATAGCATTGAAAAATTGGCTTAATATTAATAGCAAAAATGAGGCATTAATAAGACTGATACAGGATCTCCAAGGTAGCAATGAAGACTTAAATAAAAAGATTCTTTCTTTGGAATCTGCTATCTAACCATAAGAACTTCAGGCTTTGCAGAGTAGCAATGAGGATTTAAATAGAAGGATTCTATCTTTGGAATCTGCTAACTTACTATAAGAACTTCAGTCCATTAATAATAACTGTACAACCAGATTTAATTCTATTGATAATATATATGAATACTTAATGGATAAAACAATAACTCTCCAGAGCAATATTAATGCTACTGAGATAACTTATATGGAGGAAAGATTATCACTAATTGATAAAATAAGGTCTATGGAATCATATGTTTCAGAAGAACATAAAAAGTTGCATGATTCCATGAAATCTCTAGGATCCTTTACAACAGAGGAGGTTCAAATGCTACCACAGACTGTAGTTGCTCAATTGCAAGCTCTAGAATAATCTCTCAGTAAAGATGACAAAGAAACTAATAAAGAGAAGGACAAAGCCATGCAAGTCACAACATCACCAGATGGCTCTTATACAATGGCTTATCCTGTCACCATCTATGAGAAGCCAGCAGATGACAGACATCCTAAGACATATGTGGAATATATTTTGCAAGCTATTCATATGAGAGATTTAAAAAATTAAGGAAGCAATGGTCACCTATGGTATACACTCAACATATATAAAACATGTTAAATACATGGTATTCCACAAATAGAATTATACCAGATTACTGGAATCAGTTAATCCCAGCTGTTCTAGAATATAGCCAGCAGTTACAATGGAAAAGCAGAACAGCAAGGTAAGATCAGAGGTTTTGATATTTCCCAAGATCAAATTCTTGGTGAGGGACAGCTCACTGATAGAAATATACAAGCTACTTTTGATGAGCATACAATATCCCTATGCCATACAGCAGCTTTAAATGCTTGGGAAGAAATTCCAGAACCAGGGAAACCATCTGAGCTATATACAAAATTTTTCCAAAGACCACAAGAGCCTTTTACTGATTTTATACAAAGACTGACCATGGTTGTAAACAAAGCAGTGTCAGAACCACAATCAAGGCAAGTATTAATTCAATCTTTGGCTTTTGATAATGCTAATACAGAATGCAAAAGAATACTTACACCTTTAAAGTCAGTTCAGCACCTTTGGAG
This sequence comes from Neotoma lepida, assembly GCA_001675575.1. Lineage (NCBI taxonomy): Eukaryota > Metazoa > Chordata > Mammalia > Rodentia > Cricetidae > Neotoma > Neotoma lepida. The sequence goes on from LZPO01055123.1 coordinate 96,666, forward strand.
AAATGGATTCAGTATACAATGGTGTTGCGTCTCTTAACTCTGGTAATGAGGCTTGGATAGGAGAGACAATTTCCAGAGGAAGAAGGAGGCCTCAAGGTACCAAATGTTTTAACTGTGGTACACCAGGTATATGAGAAAAAATTGTACACAGGGTGCTCCTAGAAGCAATACTCCTTCTAGAAATAACCCAACTTGAGACCATAACTTTCTGGATTATGCAGAAGATATGGCAAAGGCCAACATTGGACCAATGAATGTAGATCAACAATAGATATACAGGGCAACCCTTTACTGGTAGGAAACCCCTTGGGGAGCCTCTAAGAAGACCCCAAACCAAACGTGGTCCAGATATGTTCCAGCCACTGTAGAGAAAATTCCTCTCCAAGACAATTAAATAACCCAGTGTCTAATGTAAAAAAAATGATATTTCACTGGATTATAGAACAGCTCTGATAGATGGATCAAAAATCCCCAAAAACATGATAAAACAAATATTTTGGTGGACTTCCATAAATGAAAAAAGACCAAAGCTTAGAGTATGAATTAATGGCATTGTTATGAGGGCTTGGCATATACAAGTGTGGATGTGACTATAATTACACCAAAATCATGGCATCCGACTTGGCCTCTTCAAGAGGTAAATGTCCAATTTCTAGGGATTAGAACCATATCTCAGGTAAAAGAAAGTTCAAGATTGGTTAAATGCATAGGCCCAGAAGGACAGAGAGGAAGGCTGAAGCCATATTGGGCAAATATAATGCTGAATCTTTGGGGCCAAGATCTGTTACAGCAGCAGAATACTCAAATTAAAATTTCTACAATGTCAGAAATGGAATATAGACCAATTTATGTTTCTAGAAATAACATTTTAAGAAATAAAAAAACAGCTACCAACCATTCAGTCTGTACATAAACAGAGCACAACTGCTGTCAACTCTCAGAAGTACCAACAACCCTACCTTTAAAATGGCTAACTGATAAACCTGTCTGAGTTGGACAATGGCCTTTGACAAAAGAAAAACTACAAGCTTTAGAACATCTGGTTCAAGAGCAGTTAAATGCTCAACACATTGAAGAATCTACCAGCCCTTGGAATTCCCCTGTATTTGTGATTAGAAAGAAATCTGGTAATTGGAGAATGCTGACTGATCTTAAAACCATTAAAGTAATTCAGCCTATGGGCTCCTTACAGAATGGGATGCCCTTGCTCTCTCTGTTACCTAAAGAAAGGCCTATTATAGTTATTGACTTAAAAGATTGTTTCTTTACCATACCTCTACAAGAAAAGGATAATGAAAGATTTGCCTTCACAGCACTTACTTATAATAATTCCCAGCCAGTCAAGAAATGTCAATGGAAGGTCCTCCCACAGGGAATGTTAAATAGCCCTACCCTGTGCCAATATTTTATGCAAAAACTATTAGAAATAATTTGTGCAAAATTTTCGCAATCTATAATCTACCATTATATGGATGATATCTTCATAGCTGATCCAAAGATAGATACCTTAGAAAACATGTTTGAAGAAATAAAGAAAGTTTTGCTTTGCTGGGAATTACAAATTGCCTCTGAAAAAAATACAAAGAGGAAATTCTGTTAATTACTTAGAATATAATTAGAGCTACAAAAAGTTAGACCCCAGAAGATACAACTCAGGAGAGATTGATTGAGGACTCTTAATGATATTCAAAAATTGTTAGGAAGCATTTCCAACTTACAGGCTGTCATTGGAATACCTAAAGATGAACTAGTCAATTTGGCTAATACTCTAAAAGGGGACAACGACTTAAATAGTCCAAGAGAATTGTCAAATTGAGAAGGAATTGGCTCTAGTAGAAAAGAAAATATGAGAGGCACATGTGGCTCATGTGAATACAGAACTTAACTACATTCTGGTCATACTCCCCTTCAGACACTCCCCCACAGGTATTTTGATGCAGAGAGAAGATATTATATTGGAATGGATATTTCTACCATGTTAACAGGATAAGAAATTCAAGACTTATGTAGAAAAGATCTCTGATTTGATTCTAAAAGGAAAATTAAGACTTCATCCATTGACAGGAATGGACCCAGCAGAAATTGTAGTACCTTCAACTAATGAGGAAATTTCCTCTTTATGGAAGATAATGAATACTAGCAAAGAGCCTGCAGTAACTTTTTGGGAGAGATTAACAACTGTTATCTGAAAAGCAAGAGGATAGAATTCATAAAGAGAACTGAGTGGGTCCTTCCTCACATTGTATGACAAAAACCGATCTCTGGAGTCCCCACATTCTATACTGAAGCAAATATATCAGGAAAGGCAGGATATAAATCAGGAGATGTAAGTAAAGTGTTTCAAAGCCCCTACAATTCTGTACAAAAGACAGAACTGTATGCCATTCTTATGGTACTAATGGTTTCATAGAACCTCTTAATATAGTTACTGGCTCTGAATATGTACAGAGAATTGTTTTACATATTGAAACTGCTGAATTTATACCTGATAACAAAGAATTAGCCTCATTATTTATATAATTACAGGAAATCATCAAAAATTGGGAATATATATATATATATATATCACATCACATACAGGTCCTCTAGCACAAGGTAATGATGAGATCAATCAGTTATTAATAGGTGATGTGCTAGAAGCCTCAGAATTTCATAAGAAACACCATGTAAATAGCAAACATTTGAGAAAGGACTTTTCCATCACTTGGCAATAAGACAAAGATATTGTAAAGATATGTCCTATTTGTTCCTTCTATAACCAAACTCCATTACCTGCAGGAAGTAATCCTAAAGGTATACAGAGAAATGAAATTTGGCAGATGGGTGTGTTTCATTTTGCAGAATTTGGAAGGTTAAAATAAGTACACCATACCATTGACACCTATTCAGGATTTCAATGGGCAACTCCTATGAGTTCTGAAAAGGCTGACTCTATGATTATACATCTATTAGAAGTTATGGCCATCATGGGAATATCTGAACAAATTAAAACTGATAATGCTCCAGCATACGTCTCAAATAAAATGAGACAGTTTTCTCTTATTACTCATAAAGTATGCTACAGGTATACTACACAATCCCACAGGCCAAGCAGTCATAAAAATATCCAATCAAATTTAAAGGATATGCTAAATAAACAGACACAGATAACAATGACTCCTAGAAATAGATTACATAATGCTTTATTAACCTTGAATTCTCTCAATGCTGATGAGAAAGGAACAACAGCTACAGAGAGACATTGGACAACAGAAAAAAACTCCTGAGCTAAACCACCTGGTTTACTTCAAAGATGTATTGACCTCAGAATGGAAACCAGGATACATCCTACATTGGGGAAGGGGGTTTGCTTTTGTTTCTGCAGGAGAAGAAAAGCTATGGATACCAACAAAATCAATAAAAATTTGCTTCAAACAAGAGAAACCCCTTGATGAGAAGAAGTAATAGCCCATCCACCAATGTGACAACTCTACAAGTTGTAAGAAAACCTCAACAAACAAGGGTCAGGGCAGGGTTCTGTTTTTATATTTGAAGGATAATAGGAATACCCATCTCCAAGAAATAATAAGGCCTTGGACACCCAGAAGTCTACAGCAGAAGGGAAGAAATTATTGGTACCAATATACTCTATAGGGTAATATCTCACTGCCTAACATCAATATCTCTTTAACTCTCGAATAGTTGTGGTCCCTATTCAATTATAAATCAAGCTGGCTTTGGAGTTGGAATGTGGCTCTTTCCTTCTCTAACCCCAAGTATATTGTTAAAAGAAAAAATTAAGAGATTCTGTCTCATATTAGAGGAGCTAACTGGTATGAGAAGATGAAAACCAATAATCTAAGGACCATTGCTGTCAAGATTCTATTTCTCTCCATGCTTATTCTTGATTTCTCAGAATCCTTTCTTACATGTCATGTCATCTTTAAATCCAAATTTTCCATTTTGATATTAGTAATGTGCAAGTTTTCCACTGTGAAAAATAAGTCTTCCCAATAGCAATCTCTGAAGTCTCCAGAAGGAAGATGGGTCCCCACAACAATGACCCTATTTGGTCCAGAAAGATGCCATTGTACCTAAGAACATTACTCAGTGATCAGCTTTGGAGTGAAAACTCTTCAGGACAGTTCTAAGATGAGATGGTCTATCGTATTACACTTCTAGCCAGAGTCTCAGACAATCTTACCCATTACTCTGAGACTGACTACAGACTCTACAGCTACCTCTATTGAGACCTGACTATTTAAGCTTTCTTACAGGACCCCACAGAGATACCATTGCCCCCTAAACAGTAGGAAGCAATTCTAAGAAAACAATGCCCCTCTCCCAAAGTTTTCATTTTTCTCAGGTTATGGATGTATGGTTATATGATTGGGGGTGGAACAATAATATTTAGAGTCAATGTTCTCCTTTAGAAAAGAAAAAGGGGAATGGATAGGTATAGTATATTAAGGTAGATTCTTATATCTACTAGTAAATTGATTTAGCAAACTATCAGTCTTGTATAATTTGTAATGATATGGATTCTTGCATATTGATACAAATGTAAAGTATTCTTATATTCCTATTTAAGATAATTTGCATATTGATTCAAATACAAAACTATACTTGTTATACACATATTCCTAACTTCTGTTTGAAATATTTTGCATATTGATGCAAATGTAAAATTGTATCTGTCATACTGTATGTATGTTATACCTCTGTTTAGGATACTTTGTATATTGAAACATACTAAGGATATTGTTGTCATACTGCATATTGCACTATACATTCCTACCTCTGTTTAAGCTATTTTGTGTATTGTCACAATTTTGAGGTCATTGTCTTTATATGGTACATCTTCTTACAAACTGTTTACCTTGTTAATGTGAAGCCTTAGTCCTTAAGTTATTTAGATAGATAAGACTTACATAACTATAGTCACCCATGCTTGTCATTTCTATAGTTATGTTAGTTAGGCCATCCAGATTTACAGAAACATATGCAGATGGATAGGTAATCTTCAACCACTTCATAGACTTAGAGAATATGGCATTTAAATGTTTTGATAATTCAGAATTCTGTTGATGTGAGACACGAATGCTCCTGGTAGCACCCATCTCATTCCAAGAGAATGTTGGGCTTCCAAGACATTCCGTTTGAAAGTTTGTCTTCTTCTTGGCACAAATTGGCCTACTGGGCAAAGAACTGCCCTTGCCTCGACTGCTGACAGTATGAAATTTGTCCTTTCAGGATGAGCAGGCTACAAAGAAAACCAAGTACTGAAACTTGCCAAGACAGGTTAAGATGGTCTTTCGAAATTCCTGCTTCCAAAAATGTTGTCACATATTCTAGGCCTGTAGCCTAATTGGATGTCTTAATAATGCTGAGAAACTTCAGGTGATTGTCCAGGCTGCCAGCCATCTCTGTCTATTCTCACAAGAATTTCAGAAATTGCTTGCTTGCGTTTTTGATTTCTCAGGTATTATGTCATGTTTCTTCTCAGGTCTTTGATGGAGTTGAAGACTAGATAGTTACAGTTACAATCTTCTCATATCTTAACTAGAACGTATCAGTATTAGAGTTAGAATCTTCAAGACAGGACAGCTATTGGAGAAATCTCAGTAATTTGCCATTTACCTACGTTCTGGACATTTCTGGACATTTAGCATGTCTTTCTTGTTTGATGTTATTCTTGTTGGTTGTAAGTCCATTTTTGTTTATGTTATTACCCTTTTTTCTGAACAATACTTGATAATCATTTTTATTGTACATATTTTGCATTAAGACTAGAACCTTCTTATTTAGATAAAAAGCAGAAATGTAGTGTTATTTGCGCCACCCATGACCTTGGGCTATAGGGTCCAAAGGAGGTGCTGCTTCCTGCCATTGTACAAGACCTCTTGTTAGGAGTTGGAGAAGGGTCACAGGCCCCTTCCTCCTGCTCCTGCCTGCCTGGTGGATTCATTCCCCAGTCAGATCAGAGGACAACTTCAGTTGTCTACTCCACTCTGTTTTCATGAGTGTATTTCCTCAATGTATATCTTAATAAATTCTGTTACCCATTTAATAGACTTACGTGGATTGATCATAATAGGATCTTGCCCCCTTGAGCCTAAGGATTCAGCAGAGGCCAATTAGAATTTGTGCTACATATCCTTCTTCCTCTGGTGTAATTTCAAACTGTAACATCTTCCAATACCATATTGATAAAATCATCAAATCATATAAGTGAATCAATAATTTCGTTATCTCTCCTTATCACAGTGTCATTTTTTTTTTTTGATATTTCGAGACAGAGTTTCTCTGTGTAGCTTTGAGCCTTTCCTGGAACTCACTCGGTAGCCCAGGCTGGCCTCGAACTCACAGAGATCCGCCTGCCTCTGCCTCCCGAGTGCTGGGATTAAAGGCATGTATCACCACCGCCCAGCTACAGTGTCAATTCTTAATGCTATATTCTTGTCCAAAAGGTCTAGTGGCAGGAGCTGACACAGGTTCATGGTCTTGTTAGACACTGTGGCAATGCAGGAAGTAGGTTTTGCTTTTAACAAGCATGAAGTGCTTCACCGTGAGGGGTCTGGGCTGCGTATAAGCTGGTGAATGAGCCCAGACCTATGAGTCCTCATCTCCATCTTGCAGCAAGCTTGAATGAGGCTCATCTGAAGTGCCTGACTGCAGTAAAACAAGCGAATCTTCCCAAGATGGGCAGTGTTTGTTCACCTCTGCTGCTTTCACACTAGGTGGAGCTAGGAAGCAAAGTTTCCACCAATTCTAAGGCAGACAGAGCCAAGGGATTTATGAGTTTAGTGAGGGAAGGTGGGGCAACTTCAGGGAGGGGGTTCATGCAAATGTCTAGGGTCTTGCATTGCTCTATGAGTTATCTCTAATAAATTCATGCTATTCATTAAAATAAGATTAATGAGTCATTCTCTGTGCTGTAGAAATGTCAGAAGTTAGGGGCAGATTTTAATTTTACATCTCTCCAGGAAAGTCACACAATTGGTCAACAAATATTTGAGCATTTGCAAATGAGACTACACACCAGATACAGATAAAAACTATGTGTGAAACTGTATATAATCAACTATTACTAAAACATTATCAGATTAAACTCAAGAAATTTAATTTTACTTATTCCTTCTTTTTTTGTCTCATCTAAACAGTCCAAGGGAAGTTATAAATGATTCTACAAAGTACATGTAGCATGTGTGTGATTTTCAGACTTCTGGGACCACACCTTAATAAAATGGACTAAGATTTATAAAACCAACCATGAAGTTTTATCATATATTACTCACCAATTTTTGTAGTGTTTTCATAGTATAGTAACACAGCTCAAAGTTATTTTAATGTATCTCTTGAATAACTTACCAAATATGTTCTAGTTTAAAACAATTTATTGACTAAGAATGTTTTTATGGAAAATATTTGTGATGATAAAATAAGGGGGTTGTTCTAAAATAAAATGACAAGCAAAAAGGACTCATTGGTGACAAAAGTATTTATTAATNGGCAAAGAGAAAGCCTTACTGATACATTGGATCCCTGCATGCAGAAGAACAATCCTCCCCTCTCACCTGCAGAGCAATCAACTTCAAATGCACCAAAGACATTAACATAGGACCTGAAACTCTGGAACTGCTAGAAGGAGAGTGGGAAAACCCTTCCTGATGCAGGCAGAGCTCAGGCCTCTCTGAAGAGGACTCTAGTCATCAAGACAATGGGACAAAATGACAAATGGGACCACATGAAATTAAAAGGTTATAATTTGGGACTCACCCATGTTGGTGTCTGAGGGCCACACTGCTGATAGGGCCATGCTAATCTGGATGACCTGTGCTGCCACCTGGGGTCATGGTGACATCCAAGCACAGGCTGTGGTATAGGACTATGTCTGGATCCATGGCCCTACCGCAGCCAGGGTCTGGGTTGATATCCATGGCTCCTGATACCCCAGAAAGCCATGTGAATTCATATATGATCTACATATTACTTCAAGCTTAGAAATGCTAAATTATTGTTATTATGAGCAGGTAATGGTGCCAGCCCCAGACTGTGGTTGGGATGCTTTAGCTTTGTTTCATCTTTTGGGGGTTAAGAAGACAGTTCCCTGGCAGTCACAAACTCAAATGATTACCAGGCATGAGATTGAAAGCTCTGGAAAGATACGATGATGCTATACAACTGTGTGCTCACATTTAGCAAGAAGATCCAATTAACAATGCCACCAGAAAGCATGAGATTGCCATTCGGAAAGCCTAAGAGAAAAATGTGGAGGCCATTCAAGGGCTAAGAGTATCTGAAACAATTAGTTGACGAACTTGCAGAACTTTACCTCAGTGAACATGACTGTGCAAGAGCAGTCTTTTGTTTAGAGCAGCTAATGACGACTACTCCACACAACCACTTACACTGTCAGGCATGTGAACAATCAAATATAGCCAGAGTGCACTTAAAAACCTCAAGCATTCAAGAAACAAGACAACAGAAATATGAGGGCTCTGTTTGGGCTTTATGTGTCTGCAGGCCTTATTGCTTCCAATCCAAAAGCAAGTGGAAAAAATGAAAAAGAACAACATAAAGTATGCTATTTAGGGGACTAGTCAAATAAGCAGAGTTTGTCTTTAACAGGTTAAAAAAACTATTCTGTTAAAGCAACTGAAATGCTGCAAACATTGAAGATCATTCGGTATTAAGGTTTCAAACCCTCGTTGACATTAGATTTCAAAGAAAAAAAATTTCATAATTGTACAGTTGAACTTATTTCTCTTTGACTTATTTATTAAATGCCTAGTGCTATTTATATTCCAATTCTCTGTGAGGAAGTCAGTAAGAACATGTTTATATAAACCTGAAATTGTCTTTGACCACTATTAGGAAGATGGAAGGAATCTGTGGAAACAAAGATTTAAGATCTATTGATTACATATCAGTTTTTCATATCACACACACACACACACACACACACACTCACATACATACACATACACGTGCATATGCATGCACACACACTAAACGTTTTTAGATTTTATTTTATTTACTAAAAATAAATTCTACTTTTATACATCTTAACCAATTTCCCCTCCTTCTAATCCTCCTAGTCTCCACTCCTCCTTTCCCCCTGCCCCAGATCCACTACCTCTATATTTCCTCTTTAGAAAATAGCAGACCTCCAAGAGACGACAGCCAAACAGGACAAAACAAGATACAATAAGACAAGGTGAAAGCCCTCATATTGAGGCTGGACAAAGCAACCCAATAGGAGGGAAAGAGTCTCAAAAGAGGGCAAAAAAGGTCAAGACATACACTTGCTTCCACTGTTAGGAGTCCCACAAAACCACAAAGCTAACAGCCTATATGCAGAGGACCTGGGGACCCATGCTTGCTATTTCAGTGTCTGTGAGCCCATGTGAGCCCTGCTTAGTTGATTCAGTGGGCCATGTTCTCCTTGTGTCCTCCATTCCCTCTGATTCCTACAATCTTTCCTCCCCTTCTCCCTCGGGGTTCCCCAATCTCCAAGGGGAGGGACTTGATAGATACCTCCAATTTATATTCTCTCTCTCTGCACAATGTTTGTCTGTAGGTCTTGGCACCCACTCCCATCTGCTGCTGGAGGAAGCCTCTGTGATGAAGTCTGGACAAGGCACCTATCTGTGAGTATAGCAGAATATCATTAGAAATCATTTCTATCTTTCCTTCTTTCTCTCTTTCTTCTTCTTCTTCTTCTTCTTCTTCTTCTTCTTCTTCTTCTTCTTCTTCTTCTTCTTCTTCTTCTTCTTCTTCTTCTTCTTCTCCTTCTCCTTC
>LZPO01055123.1:120323-136078 GCA_001675575.1 Neotoma lepida
AATCTGTAGCCAGTAAAGAAATGAATTGAAGAATACCCTTTAGCCTTTTTCTATGTATGCTCTAAGGGGAAAGTATATTTTAAAAGTATATAAGATACAATACTGTGTTCTGTCTTATTATCACCTTTATTGTCTTAAACCAAGTCTATCTCCTCCAGTTACTATGAAGTCTAGTACTATACCATTTTGAATATCACTATACTATTCCCTAGGCAGAGTTTCATGGCTGATTGAATAATTCTCTTCTTGGCCACTTTAGGTTGTTTATAGGTTTTCATGGTTATAATCAAAGCAGCTTTGAAGGGTCTGGATATAGATGCTGAAAGGAGGAGTGACCTGATGTGGGGCCTTCAGAGGAGTCCTGAGCAGATACAGAGGCAGAGACTTGATGAAGGTAAAAAGAAGCTGGGACACCGGAGCAGAAACAGAACTTGGAGGGGACAGTAGCTTTAGGAGCCTGGAGACAACCCCATAGGAAAGTGAGAGACTTCTGCTGCAAGTGGGACTTGAGAGCTGGAGTCAGCCAGATAATGCAGGAAGATCAGGAAGGAGGCTATCACACCCAAGCAAAAGAGCTCAGAGGTGAAGACTGGCCAAAACCACAGGAAGGGGAAGGACCAGCCCAGGGTATTAAAGTATTGAAAAAAGCAGGGTGAGCATTTCCATGTATGTGGCTTATAATTAAGCCTCAGGCTTTTTGAAAAATTCATTCCCAATTTTTACTTTAGGTCAGTGTAAATATTGAACATGCACCAAAAATACCATCCCTCAAAGGTTTAGTGTCTGATTTATTTGACATCTATTAAATTTTACAAAATTTGAATAAAACCTCTTTTTACTATTTGTTTCAATCATCATTGGCTACTTTTTCTTTCTTTTTTTTGAGATTTTTGTTTGTTTTGTTTGCAATGCTCTGGATCAAACCTGGCTGTACAAGCTATCAACTCTGGCTATACAAGCACTACTGGTAAGCTACATCCTGAGCTTTTGTAACTTAGGCTAGCCTAGAACACATTATTACAGGCATTTTCTATTGCCCTGAGCTAATGTTTTTGTTGTTGATATGTCAGGTTTATGCTTCTGAGGTTGTTAAACTTAAAATGACACTTAGGCTTTTAGCAGATAGCAATATCTGTTGTCCTCACAAATCTCTGAGCAGCAGGGACCCTGGCTGTCCTGGTTTTCCAGCCAAGACTGGATGAACCACAGCTCTATGTGCAAACAGCTGACTTGTAGCCTCTGCATAGTTCTGTAGACCTGGACTGGGAGATGAATTTGGAATGAGGACACACTGGGACATAGTAAGTCCAAGAGTTACTAAGGTATAGCAGTAGAGGTATCTGGAAAGAAGATAGAAATACCCATCTGAAGTTCAAAATGAAGCCTGGGTAAGCTAAAGCATGGCAGCAGATTAGTTTGCTAACGGAGTATGTGAGAAAGGAGAGATTAAGTGAGAGAAATTATACAGGGCAAAGTCTACCCAGCACTCCCAGAATCCTCTACCACTCAGGCTGTAGACACTCTCTCCCAGGACATTCCCCTTTGCTCTTTCCATGTGAACCAACATGCCGCAGCGCTTATGCTCAATATCCCAACACGGAGTCATTCCTAACCAACTTTCCTGTGCACAATACCATACTGTCTGTTTCTGACTTTCTTTTGAGGTCACTAGGACTCTGGAATTATGTGTCAAAGGAAAGCAAGTATGTTCATATCCAAGGGAAGAAGGATGTCTGAATTATCAAGATCCTCCCTTGTGCTAAGACCTGTGCTTAGCACTGTAGATTAAAAAGAAAATATGCCAATTAGATGTTCACGCCCTTCAGGAACACTCAGACTGAGAAATAAACAGACATACACACATGTGAGTACATAGCATGCTATGCTAAAAGTCATAGATAAGGAACCACACAGAGGAAAAGCCTAGCAAGTGGTAGCAGCTTGTCCATTTTGGGCCTAGCACATTGTAGATGATTAGTAAGATAGAGTCTCTCTGCTGTGTGGGGGCTGTGTATCTCAGATCATGCACACACAAATCATTTCTCTCCTGTCCTATGTCTCTTCTTCAGGTTCAGGTGGACCACAACCACAAATGGTACTTGGCAGTTTCTATTCTCCAGTGGAATCCTGATAGAGCCAGACCTAAGTGGAAACTCACTGTTCTGTTCATCAGTGCATAATCTTTGTAGGACCCTAACACACCCTGACTGCCACCTAAAGATCTTGTGGTGACTCTAGCCTGCTTTCTCCCATAAAATTAGGATAGATGGGTAGAAGAACAAAGGCACTGAGTCTAGAGTGAGGTTTGGTGTTTGTATTCATCAAATATTCACTGAGCACTTATGATCATTGTGGTAGTTGGAATGTAACTGGCTCCCATAAGCTCATAGGGAGTGGCACTATTAGGCAGTGTGGCCTTGTTGGAGTTGGGGTGGCATTGTTGAAGAAAGTGTGTCACTGTGGGGGCTTTGAGGTCTCCTATCTCAAGCCATGCCCAGTTTGACATTCAGTTTACTTGTTGCTGCCTGTGGATTAAGATGTAGAACTCTCAGTTCTTCCTCCAGTACCATATCTGCATGCACAACACCATGTCCCACTATGATGATAATAGACTAAACCTCTAAAACTGTAAGCCATCCCGGTTAAATGTTTTCCTTTAAAAGAGTTGCCATGGTCATGGTGTCTCTTCACAGCAATAGAAACCCTGAGACAGAAGTTGGTAACAGGGACTGGAGTATTCTGTGATGGGCCTGACCATCATTTGCATGGTTTTTTTGTTTGTTTGTTTTGTTTTGTTTGGACTTTGGTACTTTGGATTAGGAAACCAGTGGAATGCTTTAAGTACTGCTTAATAGGTCATACTAGTAGGAGCATGGAAGATTTGAACTGTGGGGGCCTGGTTCAATAGGATTCAGAGGAGAAGGATTTTAGCATGCTTCCTAGAGATCATTCTTGTGATATTTTGGTGAATAATGTGGCTGCTTTTTATCCTCGTCCAAAGAGTCTGCCTGAGGCTAAAGTAGAGATTTGGATTAATTCTGTTGATGGAGGAAACCTCAAAACAGCCTGTGCATATTAACTGGGTTTTAATGTATGAGGTAAGGTGGAGGGTGATAGATCCAACCATCAGTTAACTGTGGAGGAGCAGCTCTGATCTGGGAAAACATGGAAGAATTTTAGTTTTCTTTAAATGATAGAAGGAGCACATAGGGAATGAGGAAAAACAGGGTGAAGACTGGGGTGATTATGCTAGTGTTTAGAAGGTTCAAAGAGAGAACAATAGACAAAGATCAGTAGTAGGATACAGTGATGGGAAAGGTGTTGAAGAGTGAGAGAATCATCTTGTTCTGACATTTCATGTGGAGCTGTCTACTTCTGAAGGCTGCAGCCTCTGAAAGTTTCCTGAGGGTCTTGTTCAATGTCTTCAGATGGACCATATGTTCCATAGTTAGAGGAAACTATAGTTTATGTTTTGAGTTGGACATCATCAACTGAAGAGTGAATATTTAGGGATCTCCCTATAGTGTCAGTATAAACAAGGCATGAGAGTGAAGCATGATTTTCTTATTCAACAAAGACTAACACATTTCCAATGAAGTGTTTCCATGGATAGCTAGTACAGTAGACCTGACAGAAAGATCCCTCACATTGAAAAGGAGACATCCTGGCAGATGTGACCTGCATAGGTAATTAATGGTGACTGAACACAATATTACCAAGCTATAGGAAGCAAATATAACATGGTAAGAGAGTGACTGTCACTTTGACTGGCCAGAGAAGCATCTCTGAGATGTCACTTGAGTGACAGGAAGGCTTTGAGGGGCTGGGGAGATGGGTCAGTGGATACAATGATTGTCATGAAAGTATGAACACCAGAGATCAGATCCCTAGCATCCATATAAAAGCTACATAGGCATGGCAGCCCACATATAATCAGGAGGCAGAAACAGGGCATCTTTAGGGCAGCTGAATAGATAAACTAAAATAGATAAGTATTAGGTTCAGTGAGAGACCCTGCCTCAATAAAATAAAGCAGAATGATCAGAGAAGACTCTGGTGTCAACTTTCGGCCTCCCCATACATGTGCATAAATATCCACAGTTTCTGTACATGTGTACGTGTGTGCGTGTGTGTGTGTGTGTGTGTGTGTGTGTGTGTGTGTGTGTGTGTGTGAAGAGCTAAGGGCAAGCTTGACACCTAAGTGACAAAATGTCAGTGTGCAAATGGTTACTTCTTAAAGCAGAAGATGGAGTCAGACTAGAGGCTTACTGGTCCAGTTGATCCTGATGTGAAGTTGGATTTTGATTACAGTGCAATTGCAAGCCCTTTATTGGGTGATAAACATTATAATATAGCTCTTGATCCACTCTGGAAATGATTCCCTTTGTGGGTGGGGAGATGGTTCTATGAACAAAGTGCTTGCCATTTAACCATAAGGATATGAATTCAGTTCCTAGAACCCAAATGTGGTAGTCTATCACTGGAAAGGTAGAGAAAGGGGATCTCTAGGTCTTGCTGGCCAGCAGTCTAACCAAATTAGTGAACTCCAGGTTCAGTGATAGTCTCTGTCTTAGAAAATAAGGTGGAAACTTACAGAGAAAGGTACTTGGCACATCAAATAGTGTCCTCTGCATGTACGTATACATACATGCACAAAGCTATGCCCTTGGCCCAAGGTGAGAATGGTTGTATTGTGTGGTCAAGAGCAGATGTGACAAGTAGAAAGGCTTCTGCAGTATTGCAGGTGAGAGGTCATGGTGACTTGGGGAGGGGGTGCTGAGGCTTTAACATAGATCCTTAAACACAGCAGACAAGCACTTTACCACTTAGCAAAATCTCAGTCTGAAAGTTCATGGTGCCTTGCCTAGGGAAGCAGCAGTGGAGACAGAGAACATCTGATGGATGGATGTAGGTCAACAGTCACATGGGCAGTGACCAAAGCAAAATTTTGTGTCTAGTCTACAACTGATTATAGAGGGAAAGATAACAGGACTTTGTAGATTAGATGTTAGTAGAGAGGTGAGGGAACGAGTGGAATATGGTGCCTGGACGGGGGACTTGAGTGCTTTGGAGACAGTGCCATCGTGCCATTTATTGGGTTGAGGATATGGAAAGATACTTGAGAACCAAGAGTTCTTTCTTGGATTTGGTTCAAAGTAGATTGAATTTAAGGCTCAAAAGGAATATGATGTTTGGATAGGTGAATTGAGGGACTGGTTTTAAGATGGCAGCTGGAGAAATAAAGGTTCTGCTAAGATGGAGGCAGCAAGATCTGCTTAGGATACATGAGCAGTACTTTCACAATAAGCTATCACTCATCAGTGGGTAGTGGGGTTTGATTCTGAAATGCCCCCTGTAGGCTGATAAATTTGAATGCTCTCCTCAGCTTGTGGTGCTCTTTTGGAAGGTTGTAAAAAATTTAAGAGGTGAGAACTAGCCAGTGGAGGCAAGTCACCTGCTCAGGTCTTGAGAGTTATAACCCAGCACTGCTTCCTATCCCAACTTCTCTGCTTCCTGATTCTCCAAGATGTAACAAGCCATGCCACAAGCTCCAGCCACCACTAATGGAGCCCCAGCTTCCATGCTTTATCCACAACGAAACTGCAGATAAAATGTACCTTTGCTCCATGAGCTGCTTTTTATCAGATATTTAGCCACAGTGATGAGAAACTAACTCAATGGAGCACTCAGCAGTATTCTCAAGCATCAGAGTCAGTATACGTGTTCAAAGGTTCTGACTAACTTCAGCACACAAGATATTCAGTGACCCTATAGGATGAGCAAAGATAAGAGTACCAGAGTCAGAACAGCCCTCCTTTACAGGATGAATAATGGCATCCCACATGACAACTCTCTGTCTTCAGGAACTGGTGCTACACTATTGGAGCCATGGAGAATTCCAGCTCTTCTCTGAGATCTACATTGGCCACATGGGTTCAGGGACTAAACTGCAAATGAGACACAAGAAGCATGTGGATCTTGTGTAGGAGACCTTGCTGAAACCAAGTAAAATGAGGTAGACCAGCAACTCTCAAAGTAGAATGAAGTCAAAGATTTGGGGAAGGTGTCTCATTACTATTTGGGGTGCCAAAAAGTAACCCAAAGAAGTTATGTGGCTTTTGAGAGTTCAGATAAATGGTATAGTTACACTTTAAACTCCAGTCGTTCTGATTCCATGTTAGCCAGCCCTTCACACTGTGACAAGGTAACTGAAGAAAACAACTTAAAAGAAAGGTTTATTTTGGTTCACTATCTTGAAAGTTTCAACCCAAGGTCAGATGCTTCAATCCATTTGGACCAGAAGCAAGTCAGTTTATCATGACAGTGGGAGCATGTGACAGAGGCTGCTTGCCTCATGGTAGCCCTGAAGGAAGAGGGGAGGGGAACAGAGAGATAGAGAGAAAAACAAGATAACCACTTCCCGGCCTGCTCCAGTAATCCACTTCCTCCAATTTGTTCCCTTTTATAGTCTCTTCTACTTCTTTGAGTATGCCATTGAGTTGAGAAAATCGATGTATTGATTGATCCATTCATGAGATTATAATCCTCATGATCACTCATTTCACTGCAGGACTAATCCCTAAACACATGAGTTGGGGGGAGAGGCACATCATAGCTAAACAATTACATTCTAAGACTCCCTTTATCTCTTGTACTCTGGTGTGCCTGTTGCCCTTGAATTGTGAGGTTTGGGTATCTATAAAGCTTCTGGCACCATTTCACATAATAGTTAAGCTTTAAAAACAAAGGAGTTAGCACTCTGGTTTTAAAGTAGTCAGACAAAAGGCACCTGCCACCATACCTGATGGACTGAGTATAATCACAAGGTCATACATGGTAGAAGAAGGAAACTGACTCCTTCAAGTTTTCCTACATCTTGCAAATGTGTTCCATGGCATGCATATGTGTGTGTGTAAGGCACACACACATTCACACACATACACACACAAATAAGTAAGTAAATAAATAAATGTAATTTTAAAAAATAAAAATAATCACCTGTCAGATACTGTGGGTACCTCTGTGCTATGTTGTCAGGCACTAACTTGGGCCCAGGAGATGCAACAATCAACAAAACAGGCTAAATCCTGTCTTCTAAGAGCTTTCATTCTCTTTGTAGGTAGAAATCGCAGATAAAAAGCAAGTTTATGATGTTGGATGGTAGCAAGTATCAAGCAGAAGTATAAAGGAGGATAAATTCTAGAAGGACAGTGCTGCTTCAGAAAGCAGGTAGCCTTTCCAAAAGATGGAGAAGCCAGTACAAAGGTCCTGAGGTGATCATGTTCCTGGTATGTTCAAAGAATAAGAAGGAAGAGCAGATGATGCACAGCAGAGTGAGTGAGGAGCATGAAGTAGGATTTAATACCAGAGAAGACAGGATGGGATGGGGCAGGTCTTGTAGAGTCTGTGACCTAGTGGAAAGAACTTGTGTTTCACTCAGAGTGAGATGGAGAGGATTCAAAGATATAACTTAGAGGGTTATTTAAACTAATTTACATATTAGATTTGTGACTCTGTCTTCAAGACTGAGAACAGACATAAAGTATCAGCAGGGAGAGTTAGGAGGCTAGAGCAGAGACCCAAGATGCTGGCTGGACCAGCAGTCTCCTTGAGCACAGTGAAGAGTCAGATTACAGATCTGTTTAAAAGCCAATGTCAGGGCTGGGGAGATGGACCAGTGGATACAGCACCTGCTATGTAAGCATGAGGACATTTGCTCTGACCATAGCATCTCACAAATGTATGCTGAGTATGGCTACAGGCTTGTCATCCCAGAGCTCAGGAGAAGGAAAAAGGGAATACTTTGGGTTGGCTTGCTAGTTAGATTGTATTAGTCAGCATTCTCTATAGTAATAGAACTTGTAGAATGAATCCCTCTCTATTGACAGAAAGCAGACTTATAGGCTGTGGTCCAGCTAATCTAACAATGGCCATTTATAAATGGAGGGTTCAATAATCCAGTAGTTGTCCAGTTCATGAGACTGGATGTCTTAGCCAGGAAATCACCAAAAACAGAAAGGTGTTAAGGATGTAATTGAATAGGGCAGCATGTTCCAGCCCCAGCAAGCAGCAGAACTTGGCAGTTTTGGTCACATGGTTCTTGCTTTAGAGTCAAGGATAGAAGAAAAGAGTTATAGAACACTCCTCCATGACTAAGAAAAGGTGCAAAGGCCAGGCATATGTCAGGGGTTTCTCTGAAAGGGGGCTAGAGAGGCTATTGCATGAGTCTGTGAAGGTGAAGCCTGGATTGCATTGGAGACTGCAAGATGTTAGAGATGCCAGAGTCATGGGACACCTGCCAAGGAGAGCTGCTAACAGACAGTGGAACCAGCCCAAGGAGAGAAGTATATTGCAGTCAACAAATATGAACAGATTTGGAGATCTGAAGAGTGTTTTGATATCAGATATGGAGATGCAGTTTGGAGTTTGCCCAGTTTTGGTCAAAGTATTCCTCAATATGCTCCCTTCTCTATGTTTTGGAATAGTAATGTATATCCTGTGCCACTAAATGTTAGAATATGTGATCTGCTTTTTGATTTTTATTTTACAGAGAATCACAGTTAAAAGACTGCATGAGCTGGGCGGTGGTAGCGCATGTCTTTAATCCCAGCACTCGGGAGGCAGAGGCAGGCAGATCTCTGTGAGTTCTAGGCCAGCCTGGGCTACCAAATGAGTTCCAGGAAAGGCGCCAAAGCTACACAGAGAAACCCTGTCTCGAAACCCCCCCCCCAAAAAAAGACTGCATGAATCTCAGAAAAGACTTTGAACTTTAAACTTTTTTAAAAATTATTTTATTTCACTGATTATCAGTTTGGGAAACTTGGGACTGGTGTTTCAGAGTTCTGGCTCATTGAGTTTTGGGGATTGCCTAGGGGACCTGCATATAAAAGGAGTCCTTCAACCTTAGACATGGTTAGACAATCTCTTTTTCTTGCTGAATTTTTACAAGTTGTTGTGAAGTTTGTTGGGTTTTTTTCACTTTTTAAAATATTTTTAATTCATTTTACATACCAACCACAGATCCTCCTCTCATCCCTCCTCCTGCTCCCCCTACCTCTGCCTTCCACCCCCAACTCACCCATCATCCCCTCCTGACACCTTGCTCAGCCTTGATGCAGCAGGGAGGGGCTTGGTCTTGCCTCAACTGACTGTACCAGGCTTAGCTGTTCCCCCATGGGAACAGCTAATAAGTATGAGACTGTTATAGACTATGGGGACTTCTGAAGTTGAACTGAATGCATTTTTGTATTGTGATATGGTTATAAGCCTTTGAGGGCCAGGGAGTGGATATGGGGGTTTGAAAGAAAATGGCCCCCAAAGGGAGTGGCACTATTAGGAGGTGTGGTTTGTTAGAGTAAGTGTGGCCTTGTTGGAGGAAGTGTGTCACTGTGGGTATGGGCTTTGAGTTTTCCTTGTTCAAGCCATACCTAGTAAGACAGTTCACTTCCTGTTGCCTGCAAATTAAGATGTAGGACTCTCAGCTCCTTCCCCAGTGCCATGTCTGTCTGCACACCACCATGTCTCACCATGGTGATAATGGGCTAAACCTCTGAACCCCAATTAAATGTTTTTTTTCTTTATAAATGTTGCTGTGGTCATGGTGTCTCTTCACAGCAATAGAAATCCAAACAGATAGAAGTCCAGCAGAAGGTGTGGCCCAGATTAGAAATGGGTCTTCCCACCTCAAAGATCCAGATTAGAAATGGCTCTTCCCACTACAATTAAGAAAATATCCCCCAAATGTGTGCTGCATCATTGTTTTTTAATTAATTCCAGATATAGTCAAGTTGACAACCAAAATTAGCCATCACATTAACTAAACCCATAAGATCTCAGGGTCACACACATGCACACATACATGAGTCCACATACATATGAATATGCACATATACTACACACCTACAGAAAAAATATGATGTTAGTGGGAATCAAAGACTGGGTGTGATATTTAGGAGAGTACAGGAATAAAAAAAAATAGATTCAGAATTTGGCACCTAAGGGGCATTTACTGAAATGAAGAGCCTGTGGGCTGGGCAGGCTACAGGGAGGAGAGGAAGTGCAGAGATCCAGAGCACAAATCTGGGGAGATCCAGGAGCTTTTGCTGAACTGGGACCTGTTGGCAAACCTGGGAAGCTCACATTAGTAGATGAGTTAAGTGAGACTCAGACATGAGTCCTGCACTCAGGAATGCAGGGCCTCTGCAAGCCAAGACAAAGCTCTCAAGCCTGATCTATTCTAGGCATCTGAAGAGCCTTCTAGATGTATTTCACAACAGAAACTGAGTTAATAATGTTCAACATCCACTCCCAGAGTTCAGAGGTAGAACATTTGCACAGGCTTTCTGATGTCTGGTATCCTGGAGGAGCCCAAGTCTCCTTCATTTTCAGAGAGTGTGTTTACTAGCAGAGGGCTCAAGAGCCTTGCCCAGGACACACACACCAGTGGACTCCATAGAAGAGCAGGGTAAGTAGTGGAACCAAAAAAGTCCACCAAACAATTTGAGTTGTGGAAAGGTAAGTCAAGGTCTGTCTCTAGGATTATTGTGGCAGACATGGGGACCTGTCCTGAGAACCAGGGCCCAGGGTCCCAGCACTTGCTGGGACAGCATAAGTCAGTTTGGGTAGGCAGTAGACAGCTGAATTCCCTTAAATGCTTCATGTGCTTGTCCTTGTCATAGTCTATCCTTCACCCTCTTCTCTCCTATCTGACCTGAAGCTATAGGAATAAGGGTCCCAAGTGATGAGGTGTTAGGTGGGAGGACTGGGATGAGAAATGAAGTAGACAAAAACAATAGCTGGGTAGAGGAGGACTTGCATGATAAGCGAATATGCTAATGCATGATAAGCATAAGCTCATGTCTTATGCCAAAGAAGTTTATTAATAAATATAGCATCATATATACTATCCCATGTGATGGTGGGTGAAATGATCAAGGTCAGCAGAGGGCTAAGTCAGACAATGTTGGGAAAGAGAATACAAGATACCTCAGACACAGCTGCCTTAGGACTGATAACTACAGCCCACAGGAAGAGTTGGGTCCCCAGAAGCCACAAACTTTATTCTTTTAAGGCACTGGCTCCAATGTCAGACCAGTTTTGTCAAGTCCACTCCTGGACAAGGACACAGAACTAAAATTCCTCTTGTCCTTTCATCAGAGCCTCTAATAAAGTCTTGTGTCCATCTGACTCCTCACACAACCCCCTCCTTTTTAAAACCAGATGAGTAATAAGTATCTGAATGTCTAAGAGACCTTGATATTCCTTAAACCAGAAAATGTCTCCTAATATTGTCAAAAACTTGCCAATACAAGTATCCGAGCATAATACTGAATGAATGTTGAAAGATGTTAAGAGGGTTAAATCTTTGTAGCTTGTATAATAATTCTTGACCAGCTCCAAAGGGGAATTGAATGTAAGATGAGCATGGCTGAGGTCAGTAACTAATTGCTTGAGGATTAATAAATCTAAATTAACATTTTCATGATGTCATATTTCCTGTAAATGTTTTTAAATTTTATCTCTTTATATAGATTTACTATAACCTATAGTAACACAGACATATCTAAAGCTAGCATGGTACTTCAAATTTAACTGATACTATAAAGTTGTACTGTATCTCCTAGGTGTAACCCCACAGCTGTTAAATGATTTAACTTATTTTTTTTTGTTTTTTATCTGTATGTTTTTGTGTTGTCAAAGCTACAGAAATATTATAATCCAGTTGATTAACAAAATGGGCTGTTTGTGCCTCAATGGAAGCAACTGTAGGCACTATTGCAATGACTACTAAAAATACTAGTTGAAATAAGGAATATACATAACTAGCAAAAATACAATTGATACAAGTACTTTTAAAGTACCACTCTCTTGAATGAGAGGACTCCCAGTCAGTAACATATATGAAGGATTAACATAAGCAGTGAATCTAAACATGAAGGATGTCTATGTCATAATTGTTCATTTTTCTCCAAAAGTCCCATAAATGTTCACATTGTTCAGGATTGTGGCTAACAGACAAAAGTCTGACTGAACCTTCTCCTTTGGAGACATTATAGCAGGACATGGACAAAGAGGGGGTCCTGGAAATTTGTCTTCATCTAGACAAGTTGGATGTCTCTAGGACAAGTTGACTAGTACCTCAGGTTGTTCACTTAACGCAAACAAAATAGGTCCAGCCTATATTGTTTGCTTCCAGGGTCCGCGGAAGAGTCTACAACCAGCTGAGGATTCTAATCTGAGGGATATCAAATGAATCTAAGCACACTGAGTTCTTTAGTTCATTCCTTTATTCTTCTAAGTCAATTCCATCTACACAGTTTCTCTTCTGTTCTCATACTTAGCTCCTCTCAGTCGCTCCTGCTCTCAATTCCTTCTGCTGTTCTTTCATATCTATCTAGTTCTTTTCATCTTTGCCCTCATCTTGTTCTTCTCCATCAATTCCCTTCTTGCTGTTCTCTCATATCTATCTAGGTCTTTCCCATCTTCTCAATCCATTCTCCCCAGTGCTCTGAGAGGACCAGTATATATGCAGTAGTTCTTTGGCAAAGCAATGCAAGGCTTGAAGTTTTCAGGGTCACAAAGAGAGATGATAAGGGACTCGAACATAACTCAGTAATTGTCAGCTAGATCAACAACCTAAAAGGGGAGAGTTCTTTGTTAGAGTCAACTAAAGGCTGAGATCAATTAGGGAATTTATGTGCTCAAGCTATATGGCTAGGTAGAATGTTAGGTGTCAATAAGTCACAAAGAAAGTAAACTGTCCTTGGCGCCGCTTTTCCTGCTCGTCCTGGCTGCAGCTGCTTTCTGGTAGGGAGAGGGACATATGTTAGGTGTTAAATAACTTATGTTAGAGCATGTAGCATTTGGTTAGTAAAAGCACTTTCACTCAGAGTAATAGCTGAGGAGAAAATCTAGGAATAGCACCTGGCTGAGGAGGAGTAAAACTTAATTTGCACAAGAAAGAAGCTTGGCACCTATCACCTGCCTGGCCTTGTAGGCAATCTCCTTGGGCCAGTGGGAGTGACTGCCTTAACTCAGTAACTAGCAAATGGCTAAAATGTGAGCAGTAAATCTCTTAAATTAGGGTCTTGTGTAAGTAACCTGGGGTGAAGGTAAGGGGTTGAGNATTTAATTGCTAGTGGTTATTTTCACTTATCTGTAAGTAAGATGAGCTAATGTTTATCTGCATTTATCTTTGGGAAAAGGGTATCTTAGTTGGAATTCTTTTGTCCAGAGACTGGCTCTGGTCAGATTTATGTTACTGAAAAGGTAAACAGGACTGGGGACAGTCATCCAATTGCCCCAATAGTATAAGGAGAATTGTGCCCAATATTGAGATGCAATCATGAGATTACATGTGCACATAACATGGAGATGCACGGTAAATGGGGAGAATCAAAGCTGTTATTGCACAAGAAGTTTACAACAAGAGACAGCCAATGCATTCAAAAGGCAGTAATTCCATAATGCCTTGAGTGATGGTTTTCTCTAACAGAAACCTTAGTTCTGATAGGTTGACCTTCTGAAGTCTAGTTGTCACTGCTATATACTCTCATGGACTTTTGCTACCAGCAGCTCTCAATATTCACTCAGAGAGAGGTACGGAGTTCTTCAAAACCATGGAGCACATCACCCAAGGGGGAATTACATTCTGAAACCAAGGCACCAGATTCTCATTGTATACTGGGAAACATTCATCCAATGGGTAACCTGTGGGTGATTAGACTGGAAAACTGAAGTGATGAATGAATTGATGATGCCTAAAAAACTACAATTGATCTCTCCCAATCCCAAGTCCACAAGTCTATGGGTCACTCCGATGAGAGGGATGTGCTACCCATAATGACCTACTAATGACAAACAGGAATAGTGGATGATATCCCAGTATGTTTAAAGAGAGCATAAGAAACATCCAGAAAAATCAGATATGATACTTATAGTATTATGAAATATTTTAACAGCCAGATATTTTAAAATAAGCCCCGATTTGACATATATTACAGCCATTTTTGTAATTGTTAAACTTAGGTCTTATAAATTTTAATATCATATATATTGTCTTTAATGTTATCCTTTGTATACCTTAAACAATTTGCTAGGACTTTTCTAACTTATAAAAGCCTTTTGGTGTTTTATTCTGTAAATATATATCTAATTAAATCTTAATGTATGAATATTCATTATAATAATTATCTTTTAATATATCCTTTTTATTAAAACAATTTTATTTTTATCTTTATAACATCTTTTTTCCTTTTATTGAAAATATATTATTTTCTCATACAATATATCCTAATTATAGTTTCTTCTCCATCTTCTCCTCCCAATTCCTCCCCATCTCCCTTCCTTTCTGGATCTACTCCCTTTATATCTCTCATTAGAAAAGAACAGGCTTCTAAGAGATAGCAACCAAACATGACAAAATAAAATATAATAGGCAAAGAAAAAACCATCATATCAAAATTGGACATAGGAATCTAACAGGAAAAAAAGAGTCCCAAGAGCAGACACAAGAATCAGAGACCTCATACTCAGAAGTCCAATAAAAATAAATGCTATATATGCAGAGGATGTGGTACAGATCCACATAAGCTCTTTGCTTGCTGCTTCAGTCTCTGTGAATTCATATGCATCTTGTTTAGTTGATTCAAAGAGCCTTGTTCTCCAGGTGTCCTCCATCCCTCTGGCTCTTACACTCTCTCTGCTTCCTCTTCTGTGGGGTTCCCTGAGCTCTGAGGGGAGGGATTTAATGGAGACATCCCATTTAGAGCTGTATGTTCCAAGGATGCCCTCTCTGCATGTCTGGTTGTGAGTCTCTGCATCTGTTCTCATCTGCTGCCAGGGGGAGCTTCTCTGATGATGACATGGTACTGAAGTCTCCCACTATCAGTGTGTTGAAGTTAAATACATGATTTATGCTGTAGTAGTGTTTCTTTTACAAACTTACATGTTCTTGCTTGGGGCATAGATGTTAAGAATTGAAATGTCATATTGGGGGGTTTTTCCTTTGGTGAGTATGTAGTTTTCTTCCTATCTCTTTTCATTAGTTTTAATTTGAAGTCTATTTTTGTTAGATATTAACCTGGCTACACCAGCTTCCTTCTTAGGTTCATTTGCTTGGAATATATTTTCCAACCCTTTACGCTGAGGTAATGTTTATCCTTGAAGTTGAGGTGTTGTGGTTTGAAGGAAAATGCCCCCATAGGCTCATAGGGAGTGGCACCATTAAGAGTTGTGGCCTTGTTGGAGTAGGTGTGGTATTATTGGAGGAAGTATGTCACTGGGGATGGGCTTTGAAGTCTCAGATGCTCAAGCTAGGCCTAGTGTGACAGTATTTTCCTGCTGCCTGTAGATCAAGATGTAAAACCCTCAGCTACCTCTCCAACACTGTGTCTGCCTTCATTTTGCCATGCCTCCTGCCATACAAAAATGAACTAAACCTCTAAATTGTAACCCACCCCCAATTAAATATTTTCCTTCATAAGAGTTGCCATGATCATGCTATATCTTCACAGCAATAGAAATTCTAACTAAGACAGATGTGTTTCTTGGATGCATCAGAAAGATGCATGTGTAGACATCCATTCTGTTAGTCTCTGTCTTTTTTATTGGGGAATAGAGACCATTAATATTGAGAGATAAAAATGACCAATGATTGTTGATTCCTGTTATTTTGTTGTTGGTGGGGGGTGTTGTGTGTGTGTCTGTGTGTGTGCTTCCCTTTTTTTGATTTAGCTGATCTGAGAGTATTTATT
>LZPO01055123.1:150034-163826 GCA_001675575.1 Neotoma lepida
TCTGTAGTGGTAGATTTGTGGATAGACATTGTTTCCATTTGATTTGTCATGAAATAGCTTGTTTTCTCCATCTATGGTGATTGACAGGTATAGTAGTCTAGGATGGCATCTGTGGTCTCGTAGAGCTGTTAAGGTCCTTCTGGGTTTCAGAGTTTTATTGAGAAGCCAGGCATAAGTCTGATAGGTCTGCCTTTATATGTTACTTGGCCTTTTTCCCTTGTAGCTTACAATGTTCTTTCTTTGTTCTATATATTTAGTGTCTTGATTATTATGTGGTGAGGGGAAGTTTTTTCTGGTCCAGTCTATTTAGTGTTCTGTATACTTCTTGTACCTTTATAGGCATGTCCTTCTTTAGTTTGGGAAATTTTTCTTCTATGATTTTGTTGAATATATTTCCTTGGCCTTTGGGCTGGGATTCTTCTTTTTCTATTCCTATTATTCTTAGGTTTGGTTTTTTCATAGTGTCCCAGATTTCCTGGATGTTTTGTGTCAAGAATTTTTTATTTAACATTTTCTTTGACCAATGAATCTATTTTCTCTTTTGAATCTTCCACACCTGAGATTCTGTCTTCCATCTCTTGTATTCCATTGGTTATGCTTGCATCTGTAGTTCCAGTTCACTTTTTCAGATTTTTCATTTCCAGAATTCCCTCAGTTTGTGTTTTCTTTATTGCTTCTATTTCCATTTGCAGATGTCGAACTGTTTCCTTCACCTGTTTGTTCCCCCCCCCTGCCAGCTTTCTTGGCATTCTTAAAGGAATTTATTAATTTCCTCTAATTTTTTTTCCTCAATTTTTTCAAGGGATTTTTTTCATTTTATCCTTAAAGTCCTCTATCATTTTCATAAAGTTATTTTAAGGTCATTTTCTTGTGCTGCAGCTGCATTAGATTGTTCAGGTCTTGCTCTAGTAGAAAAGCTGGGTCCTGGTGGTACCAAATTCCTTTTCTGTTATTGTGTTCTTACACTGGCATTTAGGCTTCTGTGTTTAGGATGATTGTAGGTCTAGGTGTTGATTCCTGCATTTGTCTTTGTTGGACTGGGGTTTGTTCCTTGATTTCGGCTCCCTCTCTGATCTTCTGACCTAAGTAGCCAAGGGTTCTGGTGACTAGCAAGTCTTCAGGTCCCTGAGGGTTCTTTACTGGGGTTTGGGGGGCCTGCCAAACCTCTGGGGATTTGGATGCCAACATTGCCCCTGTGGTTCCAAGTACTTCCTTGGCCACTGGGATTCCTAGTACAGTGTGGCCTCCAGTACATCAGAATTTTTTTGCCAGGGCTGGGGTCCCTAGATTCAGCCTGTCCTCTGGTAAAGCCAAAGACTTCTTCCAAAGCTGTAGTCTGGAATATGGAGCACTGGGGAAGGGGTGCAGTCTGGAGTTGTTGGGAAGGCTTTAAGGAGTGTTAGTAGGCAAGGAGAGGTGCCTTCTTGGGGTCCCTGGGACCACTCTGGCCTCTGGTAAAGTGGAAGTCTTCTTCCCAAGTCTAAAGCCAGAATATAGAGTCCAGGGGAGGGAGTACAGTCTTGGGTTGTTAGGCAGGCTTAAAGGGGTTTAGTGTGTGGTGGGTCCTGGGGTCCCTAGGACTTCTATGGCCTCCTGTAAAGCTGCCAGGGCTGTGAGCCCCAGTATAGAGCCCAGAGGAGGGGGATGGTACTCACTTTTGATGATTTTCCCTGTACTTGTAATGCATATTTGGTGCAACTTGACCCAAACCTTCAGGAATATGGGTCCTAAAATTGTCAGGTGTCAAGTGGGAGGACCAAGATGACAAATAAAGAAGCAAAAGTAATAGCTGAAACCAGGAGGACTTGCATAGGCTAATGACTTATGTAAAGGGAGTTTATTAAGAAATGTTACAGAGTTCATGACCATAAGGAAAAGACCACAGACTCAATCCAATTATAATTAATTTATTATATTTAATTAATTATAATCAATTTATTGTTACTGAAAGCATGATGATGAAAGCCTTGAAGCCAAGTCTAAGGCATGCCACCAAGAAGGGATTTAGGGAATGGTTTTAAAGGCAAAAACTGCAAGGAGATGAAACAAGTAAAGAGCTGGTCTGTTTTGCCATGATTGAGCAGTCGGGATGACCTCAAAATAGTCCTTCACTACATGAGCAAGTACAGAAGCCAAAAAAGTGGCTAGTTATATCCTTATCATAACAAATCTGATGGCCACAACTGCACATTTCTGGGTGAAGGTCACTGAGTCAGGTTTGTTTGCTGGGACTTATCTCTTAAGCATTTGAGTTGGAACACAAGGTTATTAGGTACAAGATGGAGTTTCTTCAGCCACCATAGAAGTACAGCATCATAAATACTATTTGTACTGAGGAAAACAGCTAAGGACCCCAGAGAACTAATTCCAACAAGAATTAGATACCTTAGACACAGCTGCCTTAGAACTGATAACCACAGCCCAGAGGGAACAGACATGTCCCCAGAAGCAGGAACTTTGACTCTCTGAGGAGGCACTGTCTCCACTGACAGACCAGTCTCACCAAGTCCACTTCTGGACAAGGACACAGAACTAGTGTACCCTTTGTCCTTTCATCAGGGCCTCTAGGAAAGTCTTGGGTCAATCTGGATCCCCACATCTGTCCATATGCCTCTGTGGTTTTCTCTGGGTAATTTGTCCTTCTAGCTTCATTGGCTCTGGATTGCTCCCCTTGTGTTGTGCCCAGGGACAGGAGACTTCTAAATTCTTTCAAAGAGGATAACCTAAACTCAGACTGGCCTCTTAACTTGCTGTCTATGCAGAATCTCCCCATGTCACCCCTGTCACAGTAATGGCTGAAGGATTGATCTCCTTAGAGTGGGACACTAGAAAAAGATAAAGATGAAAAACACAGAATAGTGAGTGTCTTGCACATTCCATCCCTGCATCCTCTATCCCTATCTTCCTATATGCTCATATTCCTGTCACTGTAATCCCAACACCCCTTTCCTCCATTCCCTAACCCTTCTCCCTTGATTCTCATCCTCTAATCCTCCTAGCTATCATGCTCCATGTCCTGCATCCTTCCATCTTCTTACTTTCCCATCCCTACATTTCCCCACCTTACATGCTCCAGATGCCCACCTTCCCACTCCCCCTCTCCATCACTTTCCATGGCTAGGCCTGAACCAAGTCTTTGCTGCTATGGTTCTCCAAAGTTGGAGATGTAGATCTCCTGTCTGTTACTAGTGGTGGGAACTGTGCCCTCCTTCAGTAACAGTGCTGCTTCTGCACCAACAAACCCGAGCTGGTCAAGAGGGCCAAAGAATTAATTAATGACCAGGCAAAGATAATGACCAGGCAAAGATCAGTGAAAGTCATCTTCCTAAGGATGGGCTTCTGGTTCCCTATGACTCTGGATCCTCCCCTTGATCTCCCCATTCTTCCTTATCTTCATACTTCCATTTTCTCTGTCCTTTGTAGCCAGAAGTTTCTCCAGTCCTGCCTGCCAGGTCTCGTGGTTGGGACAAATCTCTCCCACCCACATCCTGAAGCCATTTGGTACCAAGTAAACACACAGAGGCTTATATTATTTACAAATTGTATGGTCTATGGGTCAGGTTTCTTGTTAGCTAGTCCTTATAACTTAACTCAACACATTTCTATTAATATATATGTTGCCATGTGGCTGTGGTGTTACTAGTCTGCTGGTATATTGTTGCTCCTTGGGTGACAAGCTGGTATACCTCTGACTCTGCCTTTCTCCTCCCTGTATCTCTGCTTGGGTTTCCCTGCCTGCTTCTAAGATGCCTTGCCATAGGCCAAAGCAGCTTATTTATTAGCCAATAGGAGCAATACATATTCACAGCATACAGAAAGACATCCCACAGCACTTCCACTTTTCTGTCTAATCAAAAAGAAAGGTTTTCATTTTAATATAGTAAAATTACATAAAACAAAACAGTTATCAAGCAAGAATTATACTTACAATATCTAATCTATTTGTATTTAGCAAAATTAAAGAAAATACTCTATCATCTATCTTATTTTTGTGAGTCTAAAGTTTCACATATAATTTATCTTTTATTATAACTAATGAAGACTATAACTATAACTATCTAGTCTTCAACTCCATCAAAGACCCCAGAAGGATACAATATTACCCAAGTAAACAGAAAGTGCATTGCAAACAACTGCCATAATTCTAGAAATGACAGAGACATCTGGCTGCCTGGACAATCACCCACAGTTCCTCTTTAATGTTGGGGCATCTATCTTCAGCCTACAGGCCAAGAGTCTCTGGTATAGCTTTCAGTGAAGCAGGAAATTTTAAAGGCTGTTCTGCCCATTCTGGCAAAGTTCATCAGTTGCTTCTCCCCATGTCTTATAGAATGTCTGACAGTTTCTTCTGATAAGCAGGAGCCTGAAGGACCATCTCATCTTGCAAAGTTCAGTGGTCATCTTCCTATGGGTCCTGCATGTCCAGTTTATATAACATACTGTCAAGCAGTCTAGGCAAGAGCAGTTTCTTGCCCAAATGGCTAACTTTTGCCATAAAGAAAGCAAACTCCATATGTAGTTTCTTCAATGCCCGTCATCTTCTCTGAAGTAGATTGGTGCTGCCAGGAGCAGACATGTCTCAATGTCCAGAAAGGTCTAAGTTCTTAAAAAATTTTGAATGCCATATTCTGTAGGTCTTTGAAGTGTTTGAAGATTACCTACCTAATTGAAATATATCTTTGTATACCTAAAAATCTTAACTAACATGACTATAAATTTGACTATTAATTTGTATTTTTTAATTATGCATTATATTTTTTAATGAGTTTCATAAACATAATACCTTAAACAAGAGTAAAAATATACACACAGTATAACAGAATTAACTTTAAATTTGTATCAATAAACTAAAATCCATAGCAATGTAAAACATTTCAAACAAGTTGTTGCTTTTTAAAGAAAATTCAATAATCTACCCTTTTATCCTATTA
Organism: Neotoma lepida; assembly: GCA_001675575.1. NCBI lineage: Eukaryota > Metazoa > Chordata > Mammalia > Rodentia > Cricetidae > Neotoma > Neotoma lepida. Next base: position 154,966 of record LZPO01055123.1, read on the forward strand.
TATCTATATCCTACATTTCTATAGCATATGCATATTTCTTTGTTTAGAAAGAAATTGACTATTACCAATAACAATTTGTAACCAAACCCCTAAAAAAAGACAAATATCTATAATCCGTTTTGTGGGAATGTGGGCACAGTATTCTAGGCTACTTCCTGCTGATTGGGGGCACTGTTAATCTTATGAGGATCCTGAGAAAATTTAAGATAATGGTCAAGACCTGGGGAGACCTGCTATAACCTTTGTTGATAGATACCATCTGTCAAGGCTCAGGAGGTCTTGCTTGATCAAATTTGATCCATCTTAGCCTGGAACAAATCCACAGCCTCTTGCTTCCTGTAGAAAGAAAAGCAGTCTCCTTTCCAAAGCAATATATCCTTAGACCCAAATTTTGAAGTCAAGATACTTTTAAAATATATATATTGGTTTAACTCAGTAGCCTTTACAATCAAATGTCTCTCTCCAGTTAAAAATCCCCAAAACAATATAATAATATGCAGTATCCAGATTCTTTGTGTAATTTCCATCCTTATGTGTCTTAACTTTTATGTTATTCTTATTGTCTCTTTAAAGACTTTGTTTTTTAAAACTATTTCTTTATATAGCTGTCTATATTCATTTTTCTCTCTCTTTCGAGCCAATATATATTTTTACACACACTGTAAACCATTTAAAGTTTTATTCCATCTGAATCTGCCTTATTATGAATCCATAATCCTTTTCTGACCAGGAGAGATTTTAAACTGTTAAGCTGCATGGCTAGGGTGAAAGCTGTGGCCATAGCTGTTGACTTCACCGCCCTCAGCTTCCCAACATGGTGGTGGTACATTTACCACCAGTTGTGGGAGCCCTGCTCACCACTGACTCTGGGAAGCAGTGGGTCTATGTCTCCATCAAGGAGCATGTAGCCCAGAAACCTTTTTTTGGTCTGTAGTAGCAAAAACTAAATCCACCATGCAGTGTGCTGCAGCTTAGAGACACCTCTGGGTACCATGGTGGGAATCTGCCATGCTGTAGGTCAAGCCCACAGGCCTCAAACCCACCATACTGTAGCTCAAGCCTGCACACCATAGCATCTCTGTATCACAGCTTGCCTGAGAGACACAACTAGGAAGCTGCTCTTGGCTTGATTTTAGAACCCATTTTTAAAACTTTCTCAGGTTTTGAGTGGAAATTCTTGCTACTACATTGGGCACCAAAGGTAGCCAGAAGTTTCTCCTGTCCTGCTCAGCTCTGTGATTGGGACAAATATCTCCCACCTGAGTCCTGCGTCCATTTGGTACCAAGTAAACACACAGAATCTTATATTATTTACAAACTGTATGGCCTATGGGTCAGGCTTCTTGTTAGCTAGCTCTTACAACTTAACTCAACCCATTTATATTAATATATATGTTGCCACATGGCTAGGGCATTAACAGTCTGCAGGCATCATGTTGCTCCTTGGGTGGCGGGCTGGGATTTCTCTGATTCTTCCTTTCTTCTCCCTGTATCTCTGCTTGGATTTCCCCATCTGCCTCTAAGCTGCCTTGTCATAGGCCAAAGAAGTTTATTTATTAGCCAATGAGAGCAATACATATTCACAGAATACAGAAAAACATCCCACAGCAGTCCTTTAAATGTTTCACACAAGTTTCTCCTGGATCAAAACACTGTCATCACTAGGTGCACATTAGGACAATGGCTACTCTGGCTAGGAGCTTACTGGGTCCCCTGTCTGCAGTCTTGACTTACTCACTATAGCCCCTATCAAATAAATATTTTCACAGGTTTCTCTAGGAGTAAATGACAGCAGTCACATGATCCACTGCAGCAGATAAAGTTAAAACTCTTTTCCTGCTACACAAAAATAATCCAATCTACTGTCCCTTAAATCCTGGGGACAGAGCCTACCATCACCTCTATTATTGCCATCCCACAGGAAACAGTCAAAGAGAGAATACACTCCCCCTTCTTTTTGTCTGTCCTCAGGGTCTGGAAAGAAAGGTTAATGACTTTAAAGACGAAACCTTAGACAAGCTGAGAGCCCCGACTCAGCATAACAGCACGCTTGCCTGACAGGAAAGCCAGCACAGTAAGGAGAACATCCGCTGGTATCATTCATGAAACTATAGAGAACACACCACTGATAAACCTCCCTCCCAGAGTTCCCTCTTCTGCTCTATAAAGCCCCAGCCCCTGCACCTGGACACACAGTCTCCATCCCCAGGAGAGCCTAGAATCCTTCAGTTGTTCTGATCAGAGGACAATCTATCCCTGTAGAGGCTGCTCTGCTCTTTTTTTTTTTATTTCCTGGTCTTCTCCATCAATTCCAATCAAACACCAATTTCCAGAGCAGAAACAACTGGCAGAGACAAGAATCCACCGGCCTCCTGCTTGGAGCAACAACAGAAGGGAGACGTGAAGCAGGACCAGTGCGAGCTGCATAGCCAAGCATCATCTGAGGGCTCTATCACCATGGAAGCAGCTCAGTCCAAGAAGGCAAGTGGCACAGAGGAGGCTCAGCATAAGGGTCAACAGGTCATGGACCCCACCTACCACACAATGAAAAAGATGGACTGTGTGCTTCTGCAGCCGACAGCCCAAGAAGACAAGGACTTGATGCTAAGTAAGTACACAAAGGACCCCAGCCCACCACTACTGTGACCACCTTTCAGGGTTTCCATGTGAAGGCTAACCTCCTATCAAAAGAATTCACAGTCCCAGGAGAGCCTGCAGAAACCCCAAAATGAACCTTAGAGCCCCACACCATCTTCTACATGAGTGCATTTTCAGGTACCTGGGAAGGAGCATTCTAAAGCTGTGGTAATGGGAACAGGCTGGCATTCAGAATGTCTCTGAAAGGTATGAACATAGGCCTCAAGCCAGTTCCCAAAAGGAGAGCTTGGTGACATTTAAGTTACAAGCCCAGACTTTGGCAATGGGCAGAGGCAGACTCCAGTACTGGCTCTACCACCCCAAACAAGTCACTTTTCAGCCCTTTGCTTCAATATCTCCATCTGGGAAACAGCAAAGTAAACAGCTGTCTCCTTGGGCTGTGGAGTAAAGTGATAATCCACATTGCATATTAAACTGTCTAATATTCAATAAATGTTCAATAATTATAAGTACAAGCCCATGCAATCACTGCTGCTATTTTCATTATAGTTTGCAACCCTGTAGGACAGAATCTCAGAGCTGCACATGAGGGAGCTGAGGCTCAGAGAGGAATAGAAACTCACACAGAAGCCTAGAGTAGACTAGCACAGGTTGTAAACTTCATGGTCCCAGAGCAGGACCGTTTCCCTGCAGCATCTGTAAAAGCATCATTCTTCCCATGTGACAGTGATGAAGGCTATGAGTGTAAGGAGGAATGACTCCAGGCTTACTCACCTAGCTCCTACCTCTGTGTTTCTGATAACCACAACTGTCTCCTTCCTAGAGCCCATTCATCCTTACTTCAGTCTCTGAGGGGAGGCATTTAACATGGAGTCCCTTAGCCAGAAACAATGGGATTAGGACCAGAAAATAAGACACTCAGATGAGAATGAAGGAACTTGTTAAATGGAAACCTGACCAGTCTGGGTGCAGAAATAAAGATAAGCTAAATTGGGAGGTGTGACTGGGAATTAAACAGATACAAATATCAGTGCCTAAAAATGATTTCCTCCTCCTTTATTCTGTTGTCACGCTGGGAAAGTCTTGCCAACACCTAACCTTTGTTTCTCTCTTCGATGTCTATTCTTCCAATCCCACATTAAGACTTGAAAATGAAGACTGCAGAATCAAAAGCCATGCCCTCCTACATCCCCCATTGTCACCTTAGCGTCATTTAATGTGTGACATGGAGAACGCTATTCCAAGATTTGTGTCTGATTTTCATCATCCAAGTCTTCATGCTGCTCACCCTTTGCTCTGCTGCCACCTCTCCAACAAGTGCAATCTCACATCTTCAAGCTGAACACAAGGAGGACCTTGCACTGGGGCTTAGAGACTCCACTGATGATGTTGTAATAGAGGTTAGACTGCTCAGGTCTCTCTCCTCAGAAAGTTTCCTCCGATGCTCCCATCATCATTCTGTTTCTCATTTCTTACCCTACACCGTTCCCAGCTTCCAAGTTTTTCCATTTAAAACAAACCCACTCCACCATGAACCTCCATGCTCAAGTTTCTTTGAGTGTCAAAACTATGTTCTAAAGATGCCCAACCTCCTCGGGATACCACTTAGTAACTGTCAGCTTTTATTTGAAATAGGTACCTCAGCCCCATGAAGTTTGTCAGAATCTCTCTGCCTAATGGACACTATTCCCACCTTGAACCTATAGATAAAAAACAAGAAAAGTTATATGGCTTCAAAAATAAGATCTTTAACTGGTCATGGACATTTTCCTATTATCTTAGCACAATGTGAAATTGATACAGTAGGAGCCTGAACTCAGCCAGCCTGAAGTCCACAATGAGAGCCTACCTACCCCTGTGGGAAAGAAGCTCAGAGACCCACATGAGGGAGCTGAGGCTCTTAGGATGAATGGAAACTCCCACAAAGCACTAGAGAAGTTCAACATCTTATGTAATCTTTTGGTCCCCTAGTAGGACTCTATCTTTGCAGCATCTATAAGAGCATCAGTGTCTCCATGAGACTGTGTAGAAGGCTATGAGGTAAGCAGGTAGATACCAGCCTTGCTCCACTGGATACTACCACTGCCTCTCTGACAATTACCCAACCACTCTTACTTTTCATAGCCCATTCTTCATCATTTCCAAGCAAAACAATCACACCCTATGTGGATTCTGCTATACCCCAATTCTCCTCACATCAATTGAGCTCAGGTCATAGATGATTTACACCAATTCTGCTGTCATGCTTGTTGACAGGGTCCCTGAGGAGTCTGGGTCCAAAACCCATGATTAACCAGCCCAGCTGGGAGCTGTGAATGAAACTTCAGGTTCACATAAGGTCCTGTAGCTCAAAGAAGATATCTTCTCTTCAGATGGTCACTGAGGAGAGGGTAGGCTCCTGCCTCAATTTCATCCAGTTTCTTTTACTGACTTCCCTTATTTCAGCTTTCCCAGGCCACACCCTTGCCTTTCTTCTCAAGCCTCAAAGCAGCCACCTCTCTCCAAGGCACAAGGTCTAGAGATAATGGTTGATTTGTACAGGCTCACAGCACATAGAGACAGCAACAGGACTATAACTTAGAACAAACAGTGCCTGAGAAATGATTTCCTCCTCCTTCATTCTGCTGCTACTCTGTGAAAGTCCTGCCTATACCTAACCTTTATCTTTCCCTTCAAAGTTCATTCTTTCTACCCCACATTAAATTGTAGGAACATGAGATCAAAGCCAACCTGCACTATATAGTGAGATCCTATTAAAATTTATTAACTGATAGGCTTCAATTACCTGTCATGTTATTGGAACAAAAGCAATTTAAGGAAGTAAGGGTTTATTTTGCTCATAGATGGAGATTGTAGTACTTCAGGGCAGAAAATCCATAGCTATAAGAAGTGAAACAGCTGATCATGTTGTGTTTAATTGGAAAGTAGAAAGAGATGAATCCTCATTCTCGCCTCACTTTTTCTTTTTATTTAGTTCAGTACTCCAGTATTTGAAATGGTGCCACCTACTCTTAAGGTGGGCTACTTCAGTTAGCCTAACCTTACAAATCTTCCCAGGGACATTTCTGCTAGGTGATTCTAATTGCTGTGATATTGACAATACTAGCCATGAAGCCCCCTCACAGGATCATTTTAAGAATTCAAAATTTAGGTGTCTGAAGCACAGTGGATGTTCAGTAACTAGTTGTTTCTTCACTGACCTTTCTCACTGAGAGAGCCATACTCACACCACCAAACTTTCCTGGCTACACCCCTGACCACGAGTTTCCAGTCCAAGAGTCACCCAATCTTCCAACATCAGAGAGGGTGTCTGAGGATTGGGAACTTCCTTTAACTCCTAGCACAGAAGTCAAGAAACTCCTGGGATGAGGTGGTCTGCAGCTGAAAGTCTAAATTCACTGCTCAAGTGACATGAACTTCTTAAGGTGACACAAATACATGATCAAAGACTCGGTTCCTTGGGGGCAAAGTGCCAGCATAGTACCCCCGACCTAGAGAGCCCTAGAGAGCAGCTTAGAGATCCTGCCCCTAGAGTGTCACTGTTGGGCTTGGCACTGCTACCAGGAGGCCCTTGGAATTAAAGGCAGTGTCTCCTCTAGAATAAGAACACAACTGGATTTCTGGCAGGGAACTGGCAGACAGAAGAATCCATTACCACAGGGTCCCTCATCACTCACCTTCCCAGGTGTCCAAGAGGTCATCAGGTATTTGCTGAGCACCCCACTCATGTCAGGCCCTGTGCCAGGGCTTCCCTTGCATCTCACTTGCACTTAAATCTCACTTAAATCACTCTTCAGAGAGAGACTGCTATTGTCCCACTTTGGGGACAAGAAGAGCGAGGCTTAGAGAAGTGAAGCCTCACAGTTGAAGAACTGTAGTTCAGCCTTCACTTTCACAATTCACACAGTTAACTCCTCTGTCTTCCTCTCTCTGAAATCAGGGCAATGAGGACCGTACACCAAAGCCAGGAAAGTACAGGCTCTGGGAACCAAGTGCCTGTACCTTGAGAAATACTGCCTCTCTGTGCTAGGAGATGCCACCTTTGAAATCTGAGCTACACTCAAAGAAAAGCATTCCTTCTGTAACAAGGACTCGGGAGGTTCAGCCCCTCAATAGTCCCCTCCCAGGGTTCAGGAAGAATCCACAACCAGCTGATAATTTAATCTTTGATGACCTAGGAAATGAATCTATGTACATGAAACTCTTTTATCCATACACTTTATTCTTCTGACAGATTCTCTCTATCTACACAGCTTCAGTTCTATTCTCAAGCCTAGTTCCTTTCTGTTTAATCCCCTCTATATTTATCTACTGTCCCCTCTAACTTCTATCTTAATTTTCTCATCTTAATTCTGCCTCATCTGGGTCCTTCTCATCTTGTTCCTACCCATCCAAAATTTTCCCATCTGGCTCTTCCTCATCTTTCATTCCGTCCTCAAGTCCTTCATTCCTAGCCTCCTCTCCATCCTTATACCTCTCTGTTCTCCATCCCCCAGTTCTCTGAGTTATATTATTATAAACCCAAGCAATTCAATCCTTCCCCTCCAGCCAGGTCAGCTGGCCTGAATTCCTGCAAGGTCATAAAGGCAGGTAAGAATTCTCCTCAGGCAGTGACCATCAGGCTTCCTTTTACAACCCAAACTGGGAGTGGTAAAAGAGTATGTCAACGTTGAGTGCTAAAAACCAGTTAGTATATCAAAAGGGTATCTATGTGCTCAACCTACATTCCTAGAAGTAGTTAGGTAAGAAGTTAGAGGTCTATAAAGTTTGTAAGGCTGTAAGAAAGGAGGGTCTCAAAATTGCACAAGGAGGGTCTCTTAAATTGCACAAGAAATAAAGCTATCCACCTGACCTAGGAAACAGATGCTGTTTCGTTTGACCTTGGATGCTTAAGTCTGTTCTTAGAGAATACAGAGGTATCTCTGATATTCCTTTGTAGAAGGGAAATAGTATCCAGTAAATGATGGAAAAGCTACAATAGCACACGAGAACTTCATAGTAGGAAATGGCTAATAACCAAAAGCCAGTATCACCAAGACTCCTTGAGCCTCAATTTGACCTCTGGAAGGCCCTTGGTTTCTTCCAGGTACTAGCTTTGTCATAATCAGCTGAAATCCTACTTTATATATATTTTTGCAGCTTGCAGTACTTCTATTGCCAGCTTGCAGTAAACTTATAGAATCCAGGGCCTTAAAATATGGCTCAGGCTCAAAGTGTATCAATTGACTTAATTAGTCCCATTACTTCATATTCAAAATAGAAAGAAAGGGAGGATGAAAAATAGGAAGAACTAGAGGAATCTTATTGAAACCTACAAGTGCAATAACATCTGTAGAATGCAGTAACCTTAGAAATGAAAATAGGAAGTATGAAGCTATGAGTACTAAGGAGTTGCTGTAGTTAAACAGCCCATCTGATTAGAGGATTCTGGCATACAGGGTGATGGGGAAATGGGTTCTGTATTAGCTATTATTGACAACAGAGAAAAGAGCAATTTAAGAGAAAGGTACTTTTCAATGATTCTAAGTCCCAGTGAGGTGTCTCATTTGAGAACTCGAACAACATAACATCCAACAACAGCTTCACGGTAGATGCTCAATCCACGTGGCATGCTTTGTGACATATTAAGAGGGAAGGCGGGAAATTGAGTAAAGTACATGATGACTGAAATTATAGAATTTGTGGTCTCTGTCACACCTGTACAGCTCTGCTGACACAGTCTCAAAGATGAACACAAAACTGAACAACAAATGACCATGCAGTGCTCCAACAATGCTCTGTTTATGGACACTACTTTGTTTTATTTTGATGTTTTGCTGTAGTTATAAGGCCATGCTATTTCTTTTATCGTTTTCATTAGCATCGAGAAATGGGCTCTGTGACATATTCATATATATATACATCATTAAACTTTGTTCTTATTTTTCTCCTGCTGTTCTCCCCTCTGCCCCTCCCTCTGTTCCTGGCCCCTCCCTCTCCCTAGATAGCCTCTCTCCTTTCATGACATACATGCTCTATTACCCTTTCTTGTTCCCTCCCCCTTCCTTCATATTTCTTCCTTCCCTTCATGATCAATCCTCTTACATTAAACACTAAATTTTGAATTTCATATACTTTTCATGATTTGAAATATTCTTCTGATTCTATCTGTTTACATTCATAATCATCATTCTCAGCTCACAAAAACAAGTGGCCAGTTGAGGTTGCCAAACATTGGTGAAATATAGCCGAATACTTACTTTCTCTCTCTCTCTCTCTCTCTC
>LZPO01055123.1:165871-201472 GCA_001675575.1 Neotoma lepida
GAGGAAACCAAGGCAGGATTCAAACCCAGGGACCTGAAGGGAGGGAGCTGATGCAGAGGCCANAGAGAAGAGCTGCTTACTGGCTTGTTCCTNATGCTGTCTTATAGAACCCAGGACCACCAGTTCAGGGGTTGAGCCACCCACAATGGGCTTGGCTATCACTAATTAAGAAAATGCCTCTTAGGTCTGCCTATATCCCGATATTATAGAGGCATTTTCTTAATTGAGGAGTCTTCCCCTCAGATGACTCTAGCTTGTGTCAAGTTGGCATAGAAGTAGTCAACACAAGTCCAATTTGTGTTGCACATATACTCACAGATATGGNGTCATCCACTGGAACATGGTTGACCTACCAGGAGCCACACCCATGAAGAAAACTGTCTTTTCCCCAGGAGCCATCAACTGTCAATAGCTTCTTACTTAGCTAGGAATGGGGTGCATAAATTACATTTTTTAACTCTTTGCCAAAAATTTCCCTCAGCCCCATAATCCAGCCCTCCATGCTACCTCAGGTGTGTTCTCTGTTCTTAGCACTGGAGATTATGTAATATTTCCTAAAGTTTCATAAAAATGAAAGCACACAATATAGCTTTTGTTTGTTTTGTTGTGTGTTTATGTATGTGTGTGTGTGTGTGTGTGTGTGTGTGTGTGTTTCTGGTTTTCGTATTAGAGTTATACTGGCTTCTTAGAAGGAGTTTTGAAGTTCCTGTTTCTGTGGTGTTTTTGTTTGTTTGTTTTGTTTTGAATAACTTTAGAAGAATTGTTATAGATCTTATTTGAGAATCTGGTAGAATTCTGCTATAAGTCCACCTCTTGCTTGCTGATTTTAGTCAAAAGGCTTTTTATTACTGTCTCAATCTCCTTGTTTGTTATTTGTCTGTTCAGCTTGTTGATCTCTTAGCAATTTAACTTTGGGGACTTAGATGAATCCAGAATTTTATCCATTTCTTTTAGATTTTCCAATTCAATAGAGTACAGGACTTTAAAATATTTCCTTGTATCATTCTGAATTTCTTTGGTGTCTATTGTAATGTTTTCCTTTTCATTTCTGATTCTGTTCATTTGGATCTTTTCCTTTCTTTGCTTTTTGGTTGAGCCAAGTGTCTGTCAATCTTCTTTATCATCTCAAAGAACCAGCTCTTAGATTGTCTTTGTATTGTTTTCTTTGTTTCTATTTCATTAAATTCTGCCTGTTCTTTTATTATTTCTTGCCATCTACTGGATTTGAGGTTGGTTTATTCTTGTTTTTTCAAACTCTTGAGTCTCTTCATTAAGTCATTTATCTGTGCTCTTTCTGACATTTAATGTAGGTACTTGGACATATAAATTTCCCTTATAGGACTGCTTTTAACTCATCAGAGAGGTTTTGTTCTATTGTGTTGGGCTTTTTTGTTGTTGTTTTCATTTACTTGAAGAATTTTTCTTATTTCTTTCTTGATTTCTTCTTTAACTTATTCATTATTCAGTAATGAGTAGTTTAATCTCTGTGAGTTTGTGTATTCACAACAGATTTTTTTCTATTGATTTTTAGTTTTATTTCATTATGTTCAAACAGGATACACTGGAGTATTTCAACCTTTCTGAATTTGTCAAGATTTGCTTTATGTCTTAGGATGTGGTTTATTTTAGAGAAACTTCCTTGGGCTGCTGATTAGAAAGTATATTCTTTGTTGTTTGGGTGGAATATTCTGCAGATACCTGTCAAGTTCATTTGATGCACAATGTAATTTAATTTTGATATTCCTCTGTTAATTATTTTGTCCAGGTGATCTGTGTGTTAAAGAAAATGGAGTATGCTATCACCTGCTATTATTAGGTTGATGTTAGTCTGTGTTTTCATTCTAGTACTACACTTTTTACAAAACTGGGTTTTTTACAAAACTCTGGGTGCAACAGAGTTTGGTGCATATATTTTTTAGGATTGTAATATATTCTTAGCTAATTATTCCTTTGATTAGAATGAAGTGTCCTTACTTATCTCTCTTGATTCGATTCAGTTTGAAGTCTATTTTGTTAGGTATTAGGATAGCAAGACCTGCTCGCTTCCTGGTTCTATATGCTAGGAATACTGTTTTCATCCTTCCCCTTTAAGATGCTGCCTATCTTTAAAGCCAAGATGAGTAATTAAGGACAACAGAAAGACAGATTTCCTTTCTTAATACATCAAGCTGGCCTTTTATGAGGGAACAGATAGCATTAATACTATTGAAGTTACTGTTGAAACTTCAATATGTTGAAACTTCAAGGTGTGTATGTTGATCATGTTGATCATAATAAATTTGTTGTTGTTTTTGTTGGTACACTTAGTCACACTGTGTGTTTCAGTAATTATGTTTTCCTTTTACTTTCTCTTAGCTATGCTTATTCCTCTCTTCATTAGAAGTATTGTTCCAGTATTCTCTGAAGGGATGGCTTGGTGGACACAAATTATTTTAGCCTGCTTGAATCATAGAAAGCTTTTCTTTTTCCTTCAACTATGACAGATGGTTTTGTTGGTTAAAGAGGTCAAAGTTGTCATCCATTGTCTTTCAAAGGACCTTCTGGCTTTCAAAGTTTCCGTGGAATGATCAGCTGTTATTTTGATGTGTTTGCCTTTATATGTGACTTGAGTTGTTTTTTTCTCTTATAACTTTCAACACCCTCTCTTTGCTCTGCATATTTAGTGTTCTAACTATAATATGTCATAGGAAGTTTTTATTTCTGATCCTAGTTTCTACAAGTAATATCTGTGCTACTTGCAACTGTATGGCTTTGTCTTTGCTGATTTGGAGGAAGTTTTCTTCTATCGTCTTGTTGAAGATCTGGTCTGTGCATTGAGCTGAGAGTCTTCTCCTTCATCTATGCCTATAAATAGAAGATTTGGTCTTTTTGTAGTATCCCACACTTCCTACAAGTTCATCCAGGTTTTTGTTTCTTTCTTAATTTGTTTTTTCTTGTTTTAGTTTTTAAATATTCTTTGCTTATGAGGTCTAATTCATCTACTTAACTTTGAGTCTTTCTATCCTGTCTTCCACCTGATCCATTCTACTTGTAAGGTTTTCCTTTGAATTTTCTATTTGGGCTATCAAGTTTTTCAATTTCATCTTCATTTCAGCTTGAGTTCCCTGCAATATTTCTTTCTTTGTTGAATTCAGTTTCAAATCCTGAATTATCTTTGTAGTTTCATTTAGCCTTGTGTTTTATTCTCTTGCATAACACTCAGGCATTTATTCTCTTTGAGCTCATTCTCTTTAAGTTCATTGATCTAGTTTTTTTTTTCTGACTTTTTTTAAACTCCTTGATTTTTTGAGGTTTATGATTGTTCAACTAAATTCTTGGTCCTAGGGTTCACCTAAGTAATTCTTATTGAAGAACAATGTCTATGAGACTATGAAAATGAGAGTGGTCAAGTACTGTCTTTCATCTTGTTATTGCAATGATATCTGGACATATAGGCTTCTTTTATTGGTTATGTTTCTAATATGGACACAGCAGATTAGGCTTACACACAGGATATGCCACCCTGCCTCAATCTGGGGTGAGGAAGGGTGCAGTTGGACATCACTAGCCTGGGCTGGGGCCAGGTCTGGGGATTTGGGAGGGTGCAGTGGAGGCAGGTTTAGACAAACCCTTCAGGCTAGACCTATGAACAGGATGTGTGGGCCAAGATAAGCCTAAAGGAGGGATGTGGTGTAACCAGCCATAGGTTGACGAGAGTTGCCAGGATAGCTGTGCTGGGTAAAACACAAAGCACATATTGTAGTTGGGTTTTTTTTTATTTTACTTTTTGGCTCTTTGGGGGATCTGCCACCCAAGTAAATCATACATGGAGGCTTACTCTTTCTTATGAATGCCCTGCCCTAGCTTGGCTTGTTTCTTCACAGCTTCTCATAACTAAAATTAACCCCTCTATCTTTTGCCTCTGGGCTTTCACCTTTTTCTATTTTTGTATATCTTTCTTTCTTTCTTCCTTACTGCATTGCTGGCTGTGTGGCTGGGTGGCTGGTCTCTGATGTCCTCCTCCTTCTCTTGCTTCTCAAACTTTTTCTCCCAGATTTCTCCTATTTATTCTCTCTGCCTGTCTGCCCTTCCTATCCTTTCTCTTGCCTTGCTATCGGCTGTTCAGCTCTTTTTTTAGACCAATCAGGTGTTTTAGACAGGCAAAGTAACACAGCTTCACAGAGTTAAACAAGTGCAACATAAAAGAATGCAAATATATCTTTGCATCATTAAAACCAATGTTCCATAACATAAATAAATGTAACACATCTGAAAATAATATTTCACAACATTTCTCCCTTTTGTCTAAATAATAATGGAAGATTTTAACTTTAACATAGTAAAACTGCATACAACAAAACAGTTATCAAGTAAGAATTGCATTTATAATATTCAGTCCATTTGTATTTAGCAAATTCAGAGAAAATACTCCATTATCTACCTTATCTTAGTGATTCTAAAGTTTTATACCTAATTTACTTTCTATCATAACTAAGGAAAACTATAATTCTAATTATTTATCTTTAACTCCATCAAAGATCTAGGATGTAATATTACTTAACAACAGAGGCATCTCACTCCTTGGACAGTCACCCAAAGTTCCTCTGCAATGTTGGGGCATTCATCTTCAGCCTGCAGGCCTAGAGTATCTGGCAGACTCTTCTATAAAGCAGGAATTTTGAAGGACTACTGTTTGGGCAAAGTTCAGCAGTCACTTTTCTGTGTCTTCTACAGAATATTTGGCAGACTCTTCTGTGAAGCAGGAATTTTGAAAGACTGTCCTGCCTTATTTTGGCAAAGTTCAGCAGTCACTTTCCTGTGGGTCCAGCATGTCCAGTTTATACAGCACAGTGTCAGAAGTCAAAGGCAAGAGCAGTTTCTTTGCCCAGTGGCTAAGCTTGCCACAATAAAAGCTAACTCCATAAGGAATTTCTTCAATGCCCATCATCTCTGAAGCAAATTGGTGCTGCCAGGAGCAGATGTGTCTCATTGTCATAGAAAATCTTACATTAATGAAACATTTTAAATACCATATTCTATAGGTCTTTGATATGTTTGAAGACCATCAATCTATCTAAAATATATCTCTATATGATCTTGAAAACATACCTAACATATCTACAAATTATATTGTTATAGATGACTAATTACTAACCTATGTTTCTTGATTATCCTAAATAGTTTATAATAATAGCTTTCAAAAACTAGAATTTTACCTTACTTCATTTTTAAGAGAACTGCATAGGCACAATACCTTAAACATGAGTAGAAACATATATATAATGTAACAAAGTAACTTTAAATTTGTATCAATATATTATATTCTCTTACATGATAACAAGCATCCATGACCTACCAAATAATCAAGACCATCCACATCACATTTTGGGAATGTGGTTGTCATGTTCTCAAGACTATTTCCTGTTTTCTGTGGGCAAAGGCATCTTTTAGGGGTCCCTGGAAAAATTTGAGATAATGGCCAAGTCCTGGGAAGAGCAGCTATAACCTTTGTTGATAAATATCACCTGTCAAGTTTCAGGAGATCTCCCTGAATGTGGATCACACCTGACCCATATTAACCTGGAATGAATCCATAGCTTCCTATGGAAACAAAAGCAAAACCACTTCTCCAAAGCAATGCATCTTTTAAGTTCCATTTTACAAATGGAACAAAAAAGTTCCGTACCCTTTTTCTTTCTTTCTTAAGCCTACACATTGTAAAACACACTGGAACCTGTTTAGAGGTTTTTCTGTCTGGACTTCTTTTACTGTGTATCTTTTAGCCTTTTTTGACTAAAAGTTTGTGAGCAAACTTTAAACTACTAAGCTATAGCTGGATCCTCCACATGGCTCTATCAGCTGGCTCTGCCCACTTCTCAGGTCATGAAAGTCAAGCCTAAAGCCCACAGCTAGTAGGAGGTGCGTGACTGAGACCTGCATTCAACTTTCCTAGCTGTGGGAAGCTGATACCTGTAGTGATATATTGTGTACCCTAATGAACTTGCCTGAGGATCCGAGGACAAAGACAGCCACTAGATTAGAAACAGAGCCAGGCAGTGGTGGCACACATCTTTAATCCTAGCATTTGAGATTTCATGCCTTTGCTTAGGAAGCACACACACCTTTAATCCCAGGAAGTAATATGGCAGGACAGAGAAAGGTATATAAGGCATGAGGAAACAGGAACTCACTCTCTTTAGACTGAGGATTTCATAGAGGTAAGAACTGGTGGCTTTCTGTTCAGCTTCTCTGATCTTTCAGCTTTCACCCTGATAGTTGGCTCTGGGTTTTTTATTAAAGGACCATTTAAGATTCGAACAACAGATACCTACATTGCTACAAGCACTTTTTACTTAGCTTGCCCTTTCTATTTAGCACTGCCCTACTAGCTGAACAGCAGTGCCTCTTAAAAGAGCTGTGTCCTTTTTCTTTTCTTTTTTCTTTTTCAGCTTTCTCTGGTCCTACCAGAAAATGTAGGCGATGTTGGTATGTCAAAATGTTGTTGGTTATTTTTGCCTCATACTCCTTTGGCTCTTTGAGGTAGCCTGCCACCTAGCTCTCAAATAAATACACACAGAGGTTTATTCTTTCTTATAAATGCCTGGCCTTAGCTTGGCTTATTTCTAGCCAGCTTTTCTTGACTTAAATTATCCCATCCATCTTTTGCCTCTAGGCTTTTATCTTTCTCTATTTCTATATACCTTTCTTTACTTCTCTATCTGTGGCTGACTGCATAGCTGGGTGGCTGGCCCTTTGAGTTCTCCTCCTTCTCTCATTCCTTGACCTTTTTCTCTCAGATTTCTCCTCCTATTTATTCTCTCTGCCTGCCTTCCCTGCCTATCCTTTCTCCTGCCTTTCTATTGGCCATTCAGCTCTTTATTAGACCAATTAGGTGTTTTAGACAGGCAAAGTAACACAGCTTCACAGAGTTAAACAAATGCAACATAAAAGAATGCAATATATCTTTGCATCATTAAAACCAATGTTCCATGGCATAAACAAATATAACACATTTTAAAATAATATTCCACAACAACATTCCTGTTTCCCTGTGCCACAGGACTGGGCTATTGAGGTTCCCAGTGGAGAAGGGTCTGTGATCTAGTGAGTCTCAATGAAAAGGAAATGAACCAGGAGGAGTTTATGTTCCACCAGAAGCAATTGCAATCTTTTAAGGGTTGGTGTGGGGATGCTCCAGAGAGTACAGGTAGAATAGCTATGTCGCCACACCACCAGGATAAGTTACAATGTTCAGGGTGATCAAGTGGGTCCCATAGGGAGGGAGAGGATCTAGGAGATCAGCATCCCTGGGAAGTAGCTATAGAGTGAGCAGAGTAAAGGGGTGCTGTGTCTGGGAGTACAGGTCTAGAATAACTATTATTTATTTGTTTGAAAAGTTCATATCTTTATATACTGTAACTTGATCATATTCACTCCCAAATCCCATCTACTCACTACCCTAGGACACACTCCCAACCATTGGGTCCCATTTTTATATCCTCTCTGTTTTTCATTTTTTTCTTGTCACCATTGATTTGTATGGTTTTTGATGTTTTCTTAAAACTTCTCAATCCAATTAATACTGCCTGATAGAATAATGACTGACCTTGTTGGGCTGATCTTGTGGAAGTCGTGCAAAAGCACCTATAGCTGAAGTGAGTTCACGAGTACAACAGTCATATAATGTCCAGAAAAACACATCTCACAGGACACACTCCTTCATGTCCTCCAGCTCTTTAGTCTTTCTGCCACCTCTTTTGCCATGTTCTCAGAGCCTTGGTGACTCCATTTAGATATCCCACTTAGAGCCAAGCACACAACAGACACTTAATCAACATTTTTACTATGAGTCTCTACATTAATTGCTGCCCACTACAGAGAGAAGTTTCTCTGACCAAGGTTGGTATAGGAGAAAATCCTGCAGAGCATTGCCACTGGCTTGAATTCCACAATGTTAGCACATAGGCATTGAACTGCCTTTTGTGACTGTTACTTTTTGTAATGGCTACCTTACATTTGAAGTGTTTGAATCTTATCTGAGTTCTTCCTGAAGGGTTCAAAGCCTTTGCAAAACTTGGTTGTGAAGGAACTTTGAAAACTAAGATGTCATGTGACTAAGAATTGCTTGGGATTTGTTTCCTTAGGGGAGCTTCAGATAACAGGCTTTGGTATGTTGAAATTGACTTGCTAAGGTATAAATTGTTTAACAACTAAAAAAAGGTCCTTTGAGAAGCAATGGTAGTCAGTTCACCAGAAACTGGCTCCCCTGCTGCTTCTAAGGCAAATTTCATCCTAGAGGGAGCCTATTTCTTCCAGGGAACTGCACAAAATTGAACACCAACAGTTGAGAGAAACATTAATCTATGGGTATAAGCATAACTATACAGAAGGCAGTTTAACAATACATCCATTTAGCCAGTATGTTGTACAGCTTAGTCAGATGTCTAAATTCATCTAGTTGTTGAGGGGTGGAAGAAAGAAAGAATGAAGGAACAAACAACACTAATGAGTTCATTTATGCTCCATCTTTCTTCCCTCGTTTGTGATTCATTTCAGAAATAGATCAGAATGAAAGAAGAAAAGATCTTTACAACACTGAGTCCTGGAAAACAGGATTTCCTGCAAAATTTCACACACCTACTACTTCTACCAAAACCTTGTCCAAGAGGCCAGGAGACCGTGGTCTGGAAAAGCGGGCATAAAAGTAAAGGAAAAAAAAGAGGACATCTGATTCAGATCCAAGACTTATTTAATCCAAACCCAGATACCCAGGAAGAGCCTCAATTAGTCATATTAGAAGGGATTGCTGGGATTGGGAAGTCAACGCTGGCCAGGCAGGTGAGGAGAGCATGGGAGGAAGGCCAGCTCTACAGGGATCGATTCCAGCATGTCTTCTACTTCAGCTGCAGAGAGCTGGCCCAGTGCAAGCAGCTGAGTCTGGCTGAGCTCATAGCAAAAGACCAGGCTGTGCCCGCAGCTCCCATCAGGCAGATCCTGTCTCACCCTGAGAAGCTGCTCTTCATCCTGGATGGCATAGATGAGCCAGCATGGATTTTGGAAGAGAAGAATCCTGAACTCTGTCTACACTGGAGCCAGCCACAGCCTGTGCACACACTGCTAGGCAGTTTGTTGGGGAAATCCATTCTGCCTGGGACTTTCTTGCTGCTCACAGCTCGGACCACAGATCTACAGAAGTTCATTCCTTCCTTGGGGCAGCCACGTTGGGTAGAAGTCCTGGGTTTCTCTAAGTCTGGACGGAAGAAATATGTCTACAAATATTTCACAGAGAAAAGAGAAGCAATTGCAGCTTTTAGCTTGATTAAATCCAACCCAGTGCTCTCAACACTGTGTGAGGTACCCTGGTTATCCTGGTTGGCCTGCACTTGCCTGAAGCAGCAGATGGAACAGGGGGTTAACCTCTCACTGTCCTCACAGACCTCCACAGGCCTCTGCCTGAAATACCTTTCCCGGACTTTCTCAGGTCATACCCTGGGGACCCATCTCAGAAGGCTCTGCTCACTGGCTGCTGAAGGCATCTGGAGAAGAAAGACCTTGTTCAGTAAGATAGATCTCTCTATCCAAGGGTTAGATGACAAAGTCATTGACACTTTCCTGAAGATTGGTGTCCTTCAAAAGCATCCTAGCTCTCTGAGTTACAACTTTGCCCACTTGTGTCTCCAGGAGTTCTTTGCAGCAATGTCATACATCTTGCGTTATAGTAGGAAGAGAAGGGGTAATATGAAAATCTACAGTATTGTGCAAACACTGGAGGAAGTCTATGGAAGACATAACCTGTTTGAGGCACCCACTATGCGCTTCCTATTTGGTCTTTTAAATAAAAAGAGAATGAGAGAAATGCAGAAGATCTTTGCCTTCAGGTTGCGTTCAGAGATAAGGTTGTATCTGCAACGGTATATCCTAGCAGAAACCCAGTACCATCAACCATATTCTCTGGGTTTACTCCATTGTCTGTATGAGATTCATGATAAAGAGCTTCTTACAGAGGTGATGCAAAATTATCAAGAAACAAGTGTGCATGCCCCAATAGATAGAGCACATCCAGTGTTCCAGACAAGTGTGAAGCACATGCTGGTCCAGACAGACATGGAGCTCATGGTGGTCACTTTCTGCATTAAGTTCTGCTGCCATGTGAAGAGACTTCAGCTGAATGGGGGTGGACAACAGAGGAAAATCTTGAAGGCCCCCAGGATGGTTTTGTGAGTATCTATGGATCCTATGAGCCTCCATGCAGCACTCTTAGCTGGCTCCAGGGCAGCAGGATACAGGTCATCAGTGACATCTAGCTGCTGAATCTGACAAACTTTCTCTACTTGCCTCTATATGCCTGACTATGTAAAGGGGCTATGAGCTTTTATCTCTCAACCTTCTCTGATTCAAATCATCTTCACCCTCCACAAGGTTCAAACGGCCCACAGTTACTGATCCTCTCTCTTACCAGGCTTTCTCCCTGAGAGACTGCTCATTCAGCTCCTGCAGGCACTATCCCCTCTCCCCATGACAGTGACCTTGGCCCTGAGGTCTTCTCAGAAGGTATATGCATTAGAGTCCCTATGTTTTCCCCACTCAGATGACTTCCTTATATGTGTCAATGAAGGCAGCATGGGCCTGGCACTCAGCCTGGAGGCTTCCTAGCTTCCCACCAATCTCAGCAACCATGTAGACCTCCCCTCCCTCTCTCCCCAAAGAGAGATTGCCTAGTGTGTTAGTTAATTTTCTGTTGCTGTGATAAAACACCACACCACTTCTATTAGTTGGCCAAGACAACTAATAGAAGAATTTATTTGGGCTTATAGTCCAGAGGGATCAAGGTCCATCATGGCAGAGTGTAGGGGTCCCTATCACTATGCAGATGTGGTGACCTGGTATCAGTATATGTTTCCCTCCAATCTAGATGATTCATTAAGCACTGACTTTATATAGGGCCCTACTAACAATCACAAGAGGAGAAATACAGTTTCTGCCCTGAGGATTTCAAAACTGGGAGAGAAGACAGCCAACTATTCTAATTACGTAGGGCTTGACTGATGCAATAACCAGGAACATATCAGTGATCTAGAGTCGAGGACTTTGACACCAATTTGAACAACACAGCAAGAGACCATGTGAAAAATAAGTAACTTAAAAGTAGTGGAATGAAGATTAGAGAACAGGAAGAGGATGAGGAGAGGAGGGGAAACAGATCAAAGAGAACAAATGTAATTAAACTTTCTTACATGTAGGAAGTTGTCTCAATGACTCTCACTTTATATGATTAGGATGGACTAATAAAAACATGCTTGCTGTAGAAAAGTGAGGATATATCAATCATCAAAACAACAAAAATTGCCAGGCAGTGGTGGCACATGCCTTTAATCCCAGCACTCGGGAGGCATAGGCAGGCGGATCTCTGTGAGTTCAAGGCCAGCCTGGGCTACCGAGTGAGTTCCAGGAAAGGTGGCAAAGCTACACAGAGAAACCCTGTCTTGAAAAAAAAATTAGTATCATTCAGAATACCATTTCTCAGAAAGGACAGCATTAAGATTGGGGTAGCTGAGCTTGGTCATGCACATCCGTCTTCCCAAACTCAGAAAGTTGAGGCAAGAAGACCAATAATCCCAGTCTAGCCTGGGCTACATAGTATGACACTGTCTTAAAACCTCGGGAACTAAGGATGTTACAATTTGATAGAGAGATTGCCTAGTGTGTTAGTTAATTTTCTGTTGCTGTGATAAAACACCACACCACTTCTATTAGTTGGCCAAGACAACTAATAGAAGAATTTATTTGGGCTTATAGTCCAGAGGGATCAAGGTCCATCATGGCAGAGGAAAAGGATGTGACTGGAGCAGTTTCTGAGAACTCATTCTTGAGCCACAAGCAGGAAGCAGAAAGACGTGCTGGGAATGGCTCAAGGCTTTGAAATTTTAAATCCTGCCCCCAATGACATATTTCCTCCCACAAAGCCACACCTCCTAAGCCTCCCCAAAGAGTACTACCAATTGAGGACCAAGCATTCAAATGCCCAAGACTGGGTGACGTCTTATTCAAAATACCACACCAAATAGCCCAAGACCCTAGGTTTGATCTACAGCATGAAAGAAACAACGTGACATGCCCTTTAGTCTTTTCTATATGTATTTTTATATGGGAACACTGAGCCACACTATCTCTGTTGTCTTATATTCACATTTATTTTCCTACTGACTCAAGGCTGTCTTCTCTGTTTGCTGAAGGTCTAATACAATACCATTCTGAATAACCTTACAATATTGCCTAGGGAGAATACCTTAGTGAATTGGTTAATTTTCCTGTTATTGGCCAGTATAAGTTGTTTCTAAGTGTCTATGGTTATAAAAAAAAAAGTGAGTCTTTAAGGGCCTTGATACAGATGTTGCAAGTAGAAATGGTCTGTTGTGGAGCTTCAGAAGAATTCTGAATATGTACAGAGACAAAGACCAGTTACTGCAAGAGAAACTAGAAACAGCAAGAGAAACTAGGAACACCAGCCTGCTTGCAAAGGACAGTGGCCTTAGGAGCTTGGGGACAACCCCATGGGAAAGGGAGAGGCTTCAGCTGCTAGTGAGAAAAAAAAGTTGAAGGGAAAAGTCAGACAAGGCAGAGAGACCAGCAAGGAGGCCATTGCATACTAAGCAAACAGGAGTGGAGGCTCCCCTAATTCAAGGAATGGAAAATGGCAAGTAAATGTCTTAGTTATGATTTCTATTACTGTAAAGAGACACCATGACCATGGCAACTCTTTCAAAGAAAACATTTAATTGTGGTGACTCACTTACCATTCAGAGGTTCATTCCATTGTTATCATGGTGGGACATGGCTGTGTTCAGACAGACATGGTGCTGGAGAGGTAGCTACTACATGTTGATATGCAGGCAACTAGAAGTAGACTGTCTCCCTGGGCAAGTCTTGAGCACATACAAAACTTCAAAGCCCATCTCCACAGTGACACACTTCCTCTAGCAAGACCACACCTACTCCAACAAGACCACACCTCCTAATATTGCCACTCTCTTTGGGAACCATTTTCTTTCAAACCACCACAGTGAGCACCTGCTGTGTGTGTGGCTCATAACAGTGCCTCATGTTTTTTGAATAACACATTCTGGAGTTTCACTTTCAGTCAGTGTAAATACTAAACATGCATCAAAACTACCATCCTTTGAGAGCTGATAGAGTGGTTCCATGGTAGAGATCTTGATGCTCTTTCAGAGAGTGTGGATCCATTCCCAGCACCCACATCAGATGGCTCACAGCCATCTTTATCTACCTTTCCAGAGGATCCAATGCCCTGCTTCAAGCCTCTGCAGGTTTCTGCATGCATAGAGTACACACAGACAAGCAGGCACACAAACATACACTGTGTTAGTTAGGGCCCTTTTTGCTGTGAAGAGACACCATGACCACAGCAACTCTTATAAGAAAAACATTTAATTGAGATGGCTTGCTTACAATTTCAGAGGTTCAGTACATTATCATCATGGTGTTGAGCATGTTGGTGTGCAGGCAGACATGGTGCTGGCTCCATCTTGATATGCAGGCCACAGGAAGTTGAATGACAGCCTTGGTGGTATCCTGAGCAAAGAAGACCTCAAAGCCCACCCCTACAGTGACACAAGGCTGCACCCACTCCAACAAAGCTACACCTAATAGTGTCATTCCCAATGAGATTATGGGGGCCAATTACATTCAAACTACCACACACACTAAAGTAAAAAGTGAATAAAGCATTTTAAAAATACCATCCTTCAAAGTTAAGTATTTGTTTTCCTTAACATTCTTTGGTTTTGTAGAATTAAAAGAAAACATCCTATACTTTATTTTCAGTCAAAGTTGGCCATCTCTAATCTGTGTTTTGGAACTTGTGGTTTTGTTTTGAGTTTGTTATGCTGTATTGCTTACAGTGTTAAGAATCAAATGTTGCACACACCAGGCCCAGAGCTACTCCCAGCCGGTAGGGGTTTAGAGCTTAGGCTGTTTTAAAATTCACCATTCTCCTGCCTCTGTATGCTTGGTTTCTGGCATTAAAGGAATGAAATAACACTCCGGGTGGTTCTCTCTGTGTTTGTGTGTCTATCAATTTGTCTCTCTGTCTATCATGCTCTGTCACTCTCTGTGTGTCTCTGTATCTATCGATCTGTCTTTCTGTCTGTCTACCTATCCTCTTCTGCCTATCTTAGAAAGATATAGGAACCACATGATCCAACACATCTGGAGAGTTTATGACCATGCTCAACATCCCACCACAGAGTTGCTCTCAACCACCTTTCCTGAGCTATCTTCCCACCTTCCCTTTCCAGTTTTCCTTCATGAGACTCTAGATTTCTGTACCAAACGAAAGCAGTTATATTCACATTAAAAGAAAGAGATTGTATGAATTACTAAGGTCCCCCTTTGTACCAGTGCCTGTGCTGGGCACTATATATTAAAGGTGGGACACCTAGACTGAGTCAGAAAGAGACACACAAAATGAGCACACAGCATGCTAGGATAAGGATGTAGATGAGAAACCACACAGAGGAGAAGATCCAGATGTTGGAGCAAAGGAGCATGTAGAAGCTGGTGAATCCTGGGGATGGCATATTGAGGCCTGGTACTCAGGCAGATAGAAACCTAATCTGCTGTGTGAGGCTGTGCACCTCGGACTATGCACACAAAACTCACATCCCTTATGCTCTCCTCTCTCCCTCAGGTGCAGGTGGACCCCAATCACTAATGCCAGTTGGCAGATTCTCTTCTCCACTCTTAAGTTCACAGGAAGCCTGGAGGAGCTGGACTTAAGTGGAAATCTACTGAGCTACTATGCACTGCAGAGTCTTTGTAGGATGCTGAGACACCCTGGGTGTCACCTTAGGACATTGTGGTGAGTGTTGTCTGGGTTCTCACCTGAAGCAAGGATAGATTTCAGGATTGCAAAGGCAGAAGCTAGGTCTAGGGTGAGGCTTGGTATTCATCAAATATTCACCAAACCCTCTTGACCACATCTGTGACAGAGGCCAGATTTGTATGATAAACAAATGGATTCTGTTCTTGGGAATAGTGAAACACTGACAATCATCCAGGAGCCCCACTAGTTATTGCTATCAACAGGCCCATCAGGTCTGCAGTGGAGCAAACTTCCTGAGGAAGTGGCTACAGGAGAGCTGAAGAACACAGAGGAAGAGGCTAAATGAAGCAGGAGGGAAGAAAGCTCCAGGCCCAGGGAATGGCATCTCCCCATTTCCTCCTGCTCTCTGCCCTTGAAACCAGCCTTCTACTCTGTTTCTATGGACCCCACCTTTATTAAGATTCCACATGATGAGTGAGATCATGCCCTATTCTATGGCTGGTGAATTTCACTTTAGATGATTCTTGAAATATACCAGTGAGCTGTCCTGCACCTCATGGAACTCTGTCATGGCCAGTCTCAGCAGAGCAGTGGTCTCTAACCTGTACTTCATTGCTCCTGCAGCTTAGCTGTGGGAAGAATGGAATTATCCACCCAGACTAGAAAAGGCACTCAAGAGCTAAGCACTGCTAACACAGCAGCCAGGGCTCACAAAGGGAGACCTGAGCTCAGTTCCCAAGAGCAGTGAGTCCTGGAGAAGCTGATGGTGAGCATCTTCCATGCAGGCTTATCAACTGTGGCCTCACATCCAGCTATTGTGTGGACCTGGCCTCAGTGCTCAGGGCCAGCACCAGCCTGGCTGAGCTAGACTTGCAGCTGAATGACGTGGGTGACCGTGGTGTGAGACTACTGTGTAAAGGACTCAGGAATTCTGCCTGCAACCTCAGCATCCTGTGGTAAGTAAGGCCCTGGGATTCCCTTCTGGGCAGGAAGCAAGGGAAGGAACACAGGTGCACTACTAGATGACAAGACATAGAAAAGGGACAGATAGTGTATAGTCAGCCTGGCTCCTGACAGCTGTGCCACTTATACCATGGGATATTGCAAGTCACTGTCTTCTTTAAAACTGTTTCCTCATCTATTAACTGGAATGTCATACCCAGCTCATGGATTCTAATGACATAAAATGTACATATGTAAAAAAAAAGATAATCCCAGGTTGGTAGTTGAGCACTGCAATCAATAACATTAGTAAGGCTATTATCCTAACAGACTCTCAGGTTTGCCTTACTCCAGGACAGTGCTTCAATCATTCATTCATGAATTCACGCATATGTCCGTATCAGGGCCCTTGTGCGCCAAGCACTGGTCCAGACCCTAGGGATACAATCACAGACACACATGGCTCTGTCCCCCTGAAGCTGCTTGGGAAGAGACAGACATAGATCACCCGTCAGCACATGACTCTATGACAAGCTCTGCTGAATGCTGTGGAGTCAACAGTATTGTGGGAATGCCATGCTGTGAGAGATGCCATATTATTGAATGGTCTAGGAGGGTTTTCTGAGTCATGAGCGGAAATAGGGCTTGGTTGGGCCAAACCGAGGCCAGTAGCCCAGACAAAGGCAGAGTTTGGGAAAGCTCCCGAACAGAAAGTGGCTGGAGTCCTGGAGGGCCATGGCGTTTCACTACAGAAGCTTGTGGTGGTCCTCTGTTCACAATCCCTTTGGGGATACAACCATGATCTCCAGCCACTGGGAATGATGATGGCTACTGAGCTGCCCTTGCTATGTTCCCTTCCCTGGAACAGTTTGTTTCCAATGACTGACCTGTGCAGGAGGTGTATAAAGGTCCAGCCCCTCATTTCAGCTCTGGAAATTTCCAGAAGTCCTCATCCTGGACTCAGATCTCCCTGTACAATGACCAACCCCACTGACACTATATCATGGACACACCTCCCTCCATTCAGCCTGCTGCTGTCCATCCTTTGTCCTGGTTTTGGCTCAAGAATAAGCCTTAATAAGACTCTTCACTGGCTCCATCTACAAACAACAGAGTCCAGAATCCGGGACCCCGAGGCATCATGATCCTGTGGTGGATCCCAGAAGAAACAGTCCTCTCTTCTGCTTGCAGGCTGGACCAGACCTCTCTCAGTGACCAGGTGATGATGGAGCTCAGGGCCCTGGAGGCAGAGAATCCATGGCTGCTCATCACCAGTATATGGTAAGAGGTGGACACAGGACTCCTACTGGTCAACGCAGTCCCTATGTGGCTGGTACAGAGCTGAGAGGTGGGAAAACAGTCCTGAGGTGATGGGAAAGACAAATAGATCCAGGAAGAAACCAGGAACCACAGCAACCAAAATGTGAATGGGTTCTGTGTGTTGGGGGGATTGCATTTCTTTTTAGCCAAAATAAAATCATACAACATGCCTACATAAGTTCTTCCATCAGAAAAAGAGTATATGAAAAATGTTAGTGATGAGTTAGTGATGAGTCCCCTGGGCACAGTAAGTGTGACAACAGTAGCCACCAATAAACCCAAACCACTGGAACAATGAAAGCAGAAACCACACTTAAGAAAGACACAGAAAATCTTTTAGAGAAGAAAAACCACTATGAGTATCATTGTCCCAAACCTAATGCTCAGACACACACATATACACATATACACATATACACAGGAGTATGAGCNCACACACACACACACACACACACACACACACACACACACACACACACACACACTATATTATGGGATATAAAGCCTCAGGACAGAAAAGTCACCCAGAGGCTGTGCTGAAGCCCCATGAAATTCAGTCAATTTCAGTTTATAACCATGAATTCCATCTGTCTTCAAATTCTTAGCTGCCATACTGCACATGAAATGAAGGGTACTATAAACATAGTGAGTGCAGTGTTGGTCTGTCTTACCTCATTCTAAGCTGAGGTGAGCTGAGCTGAGCTCTCAAAGTTGGGAAATGTGGGTTGATCCAAGAAAAAGAAAATTCCAGGCATAGGTAGAGAGAAGTTAAGGAAGCACAGAGAGCAGCTCCACTGAGGGACTAGAAACTATATGTGAGACCATCTGCTCTGCCTCACCATCACCTGGGAGCTCCACAGAAATGCAAGTTTTTAGGCCCCACTCCATCCCTGCTGATTCAGTATCTCAAGTGGGACAGCTTGCTTCAGTGAGCTCTCTGATTTAACAGCCTGCCCAGGTGATATTTGAGCACAATGGTTTGATAGCCACTGATATACACTTCATTAGTAGGAAAGGGTGACATAGGAAGGTCTGGAAAGGGACAGACACCACAAGAACTATAGACCCTGCTAAGAACCTTCTGTTTCTCCCCAGAGGAAATGAGAGGCATTCAAGTGCCTCAGTCATGAAGGGGCATCTCCACCCATTTTTATGGTCAGTTACTATGTAGAAAATGTGCTAGAGGGGACCATATCAGAAGCAGGGATACCTGGCAGATGATGCTGCAGTAGTTCAGGACAATGCTCACTTCATCCTGGGACCAGGGTGGAGTCTGTGTAGGGGAGAGTAGAGAACAAAAAGGAGAGAGATTTAGATGGTAGAGTCCAGGTGATTAGCATTCAGGGTGAGAGATTATTAGTTTGTTTTGTGCAGCTATAACACATTGTCTGACACTGGGCACTTAAGATAAAGAATTGAGATTATTTCTGCAGTTCTAGTTACAAGGAAGGGCAAGGGCATGGACCCTACATCTAGAGAAGTCCTTTTTCCTGTTTCATCTGATTGTGCAACTGGGAAGACTGAGAGTGTGAGGCCAAGAGTGTGAGGCTTTTGTGACATATCCTGTCAGGTCACAAGAATCTATTCTGTGATGATGACATTAATGCCTTCATGAAAGCAGAGCCCTCATGACCTCATTGTGTCTTATCCGTCATCCTATCAGCACTATGGCATTGGGGATTAACTTTCTAATGAGTAAACATTGGGGAACACATTCAATCTAGAGCAAGGAATGGTTGAGATGATCCCTGTTCAGGCAGCATGGATGCCCAAGAGGATGGTGACCTTCATAGAGTTCTGGCCCAGAGAAGAAGCATGGGACTTAGTTCAAATTCAGATGAGTTGCATTTTACATGGGGATATCATGTACACAGGCCTGGTTTCCCAAGTTTCTCCTGACATCTGAAGGAAAGAATATGTCTGTGTCTAGGAAGCCACATGTGATGGACCCTACTAAGAACCCAGATGGAGAAGAAATAGATGATAGCTTGACTTCTTTCAAGCATCAGAGACTACAGTCAGGTAAGTGAAGGGTTCAGACCCAGAGTGTCATGATTGGCAGATGAAAGAGCATCTGTGGGAGAAAGTCATCATTTCTTTATTTAAAAAAAATGTAAAATTGAATACACAAGTATTATATTTACATTATTTCCAGCCCTCAGTCTGCCCACTCCAACAACTCCTGTGTCCCACCAACAATCTCTCAAATTCATGACCTGTTCTTAAATATTATTGTTAAATATATGTGTATTTATATATGTATACATACATATATATAAATACAACCTGATGAGTCCATTTAGTATTGGTCATATATATTGACCACTTGGGACTGGATAACCTATTGGGAAACTCTTCTTGGGAAAGAATAATAATTGTATCCCTCTCCTACCAGCTATTAATTGCCTATAGCTCTTCATTTAGGAGTGGGGCATTACCAGATTTCCCCATCCACATTACCATGTCAACTAGTGTTGTCACTGTGAAGATCTTGTTGAGGCAGAGATATTGTTGAGATTTCATTAGTGCAACATCCCTATCATATACAGGAAACATTATCTGCAACAGATGTTCTGGAATTGGTCATCATTTCTATCCATCCCCGTCTCTGATGTGGGATAGTACAGGCTCTTCAATAAGAGCACCACCCTTTGCAAGACATTCCACACCCAGAACCCAGAAGAAATACTACTTTCTTCTTTACCAGCATTAGGGGCTGCTGATGACCCTTTCTCAAGTCTGTGGCTTGCATCAGGCTCTATACCAGGGCTCCATGTCTCATACCAAGCTGCTTTGGCCTGGGACTCATCTCCCTATCCCTATTCATATATAGAGATTTTGAGTTATATTCTTTTCTTTTTCAACATACCCACTTTAGACATGCTAGGAAAATCAACTTTTATGTACTAGTAAGAAAGAAAACACAACAGCTGGATTGGGAGCAGGTATTATAGTGAGACGGTTGGTCAAAAAGCACAGTGGAAAGACAATAAAACAAAATGCATATATATAAATGAAAAGCATTCAGGTAGCCTGATGGACAGTGATGAAAACTGCAGGCACACTTCCTGCCAAGACCTGATCTGGAGAACCTGGAAAAGAGTTCAGCCATGATCTATCCATTACTGGGTAAAGCTCTGGAGATGAGCCTGGACAACATAGAGTGACCACTATCTTCCCTCTTCTAGAGGAATGGTGCTCACAACCTGCACAACCAGAGACCTTCCACTCATCTGTTCCTGACTCTCCAGGACACAAGCACCTGGAACCACTGGGGACTGAAGATGACTTCTGGGGCCCTACAGGGCCTGTGGCTACTGAGGTGGTTGACAGAGAGAGGAACCTGTACCAGTGAGTGAGTTCTGCCTGGAAAAGGTGACTTTCCCCAACACACTTTCCACACTTTTCACCTAGTCTCTACTGTGTCTTCTCCCTTAACTAATGCAGGAGCCAAGGCCCAGACTGGAATAAGAAGTTTGGGCTGTTATAAAAACAGGCATCTTTATCAAAAAATATTTTTCAGACATTTACAAAACAGGAGAGCACAAGAACTTCCTGTGTTCTGTCAGCTCCAGAAACCATTTTTCAGGGTTTATTTCAACTACTCACATTCCTTCTTTGTCACCACTGTCACAGAATTGTGAGTCCAGGACATCAGGTGACTTCACACACAAACATTTCACTATGCCTCCCCCATAGTTAAGACAGGACTTCATCTTCCATGACCAGCACACCATTACCACATCAACAGAGCTGATGGGAGTCCTTCATTCCATCTAAACAGTCTGTGCTCAACTTTGCTTATTTTCTGAACTGTGGACTTTCTGCTGGTTATTTTATTCATGGTGTAAACAGCATCCCTCCCCTCATTATATTTGGTTTCTCCTGTCTCTTAGATTTCCCTTAAATCCCTGCAATCTCTGCACTCCTGCTTCACTAACAACCACTGTGTGCCAAGAACCAAGTAGGAGCTGAGAATATGTGGATGAATTCAGCAACTTTATCCTCCAAGGGCCATAGTCCCTTGAGTAATGAGTGACTATATCCACAGTCATGGTGTCTTCCATAACCTGTTACCTCCTCCAACACTGTCACAGTCACTATCTCAGCTGGAGAAATTGTCACTTTAACTTCCTCTATCCATGTTAAAATCACTGGTAAAGCATTGTCTCAGGGCCAAGGATTTACCACCTATATTAGAAGATAGACTCTTATTTTGGGGAAATATACTCTTTAAGAATATAAACACTAAAAACTGAAGATGGAAGATGTATTTCCCTGGTAGAGCCCTACCAAGTGTGCACAAGGTCCTAGTTTGATCCCTAGAACTTCACACACACACACACACACACACACACACACACACACACACACACACACACACACACTACATACACACCTATTTCATCACCTTCATCATCATCACCCAAATAGCTACCTGCTCCAGGTGTGTTACATGTAGGTTTGCTCTAGCTCACTCAGTACTCACAGGTCTCTAAGATGGTGTTGTCATTATCCCTATGTACAGATGAGGATACAGATTTAGGGGTTAAGTGATTTAATCTGGAATCCACATAGATCTAGAAGAGGAACCAGAACTCAGAGCCATCTAGTTGAAATCAGTGGTGTCCCCAGCCCTGCACTAGGTCTGCACCCAGCAGATGAGCAGTGCTGGTGTTCACTGGTGTCTGCCTCTCCCTCTTCTAGAGTTCAGTTCCCCGAGGCTGGTTCCTACCACTGTCCCAACATAGGACTCTCCTTTGTGGTGACAAGGGCAGTGACAATAGAGATTGGATTCTGTGCCTGGAGCCAATACCTGGATGAGACTCCCTTGCAGCACAGTCACATGGTGGCTGGTCCTTTGTTTGACATCAAGGCTGAGCAGGGAGCTGTGACTGCTGTGTACCTCCCTCATTTTGTGGCTCTCCAAGGTAACCAAGGGAAGCATAAGGAGTAGGGTGGTGGTAATGGGAGGTGTTGACAGGTCATATAGGACAGTGTAGGATGGTGGGTGATGAGGAAGCATCTATGACTTCCTTAGTGAGGCAGAGCAGGTTATGAAGGTAGACACTG
Organism: Neotoma lepida; assembly: GCA_001675575.1. Classification (NCBI taxonomy): domain Eukaryota; kingdom Metazoa; phylum Chordata; class Mammalia; order Rodentia; family Cricetidae; genus Neotoma; species Neotoma lepida. The sequence continues at coordinate 188,028 of LZPO01055123.1, forward strand.
GGATGTTTTGTCATCCCTTCTTGTCTGATGTATTTTCTTTGAAGCATGTGTCTCCCAGCCTTATGAATTTATTTCTATTTTAAATTAAAGAGTTCCCTAAGTGGAAAGTGATGTCTCAGTAGCAATATTAACTGGCATTTATGAAGTCTTCTTTGTATACCATATCACTCAAGAACTCAGCAGGAAACCAAGAATAAATTGAGCAACATGAACAGATTGTTGCAAAGGAAGACTAAGGAAATTGACAAGGATCACGTGGTACCCAGGGTCTACCAAAACTGTAAGGCATTACACTGCTACAGGAGGGAGAAAATGTCAACAGATTCCATTTAAGTACTGGAACCAAAGAGGAAGGGTATTCTAAGAAAAGAAGAGGGCTCATAAAGTGTCTCAACCTCAGTTATCTCTAAAGATTCCTTCAGAAGATATTTTAATAAATACATGATTCCCAGTGAAAGATCTAAGGAAGCCAGTACTACACCTCTCTGGAGGCTGAGTGGGGAGAATTTAGAATTCAAGAGCAGCCTAGGCTACACAGCCACTCTATGCTTAAGAATGGGAAAAAAGCAACATCAACAAAAAAACAGGTCTTATACAACTGGCTACTGAGATCAACTTCTTCTCTTGCTTCAAGTAGCACAGCAATAAGCCCACCATAGAGACTGGGAGAATCCAGCTCACAGCCAGATGAAGATGGTGTTTGTTCATGGTATGAAGGTGATGAGCAACCACAGGAGGGGAGACCTGACACTGAAGAAGTCATGAGAAGTAAATCAGAAGCACAGGCTGCTCCAGCCAATAGAAGAACAATGAATAGAAAACAAGTTAAGCATCCCTATATTAACAATGTTCATATTTAAAGGCAATTCCACAAGAAGAAAAAAAATGAAGATGAAGAACCCAAGCAGGACTCAGTTGAAAAAAACTCACAAAACAAAAAAACAATAGTGGCATTCACAAACACAGGAGGCCCTGAGCTCCTGACACTGACACAGGAGCACTGCTACCCACATGGTGCCTTCCCAGTGTGTCTAATGAGGCCAATAAAGCAGGTCCACACAGGGCTCTTGTCTCCCCCAACACTTGCCCCACTCACCACTCAAGCTTCTTCCCTGCAGGCCACCGCCTTTCCTGTGTCTTACTCCCACTCTTAGATCAGACAATTACTCATCTGAATATTGAAAGAAGGTGATTCTGTTACCGTTTAGTAAGGAACAATATGTATAGCAATGACAGTCACAGGGCCAGGGGGTGGCACACACCTCTAATGCCAGAATTCGGGAGTCTAAGCTAGAAGAATTATGACTTCTATCCACAAATATGTAGTAAGTCCCTGTATCAAAAACCCCAAATAAGAAAAGAAATGAAAGAACTTGGTACGTCATCCTAAATGCCTCAGTAAACTTCTGGTCGTAACAGTGAAAATCCAGCACTGCATGGTCTCCTCAAGTCCTGGGAAGGTCCTGACTAGCATTTACCCTAGCACTAAGGGAAGTTGGAGAGGTACAGCATCTTCCAGGATTCTGTAAAAATTGGCACAGCAGAAAGCATGAGTAAGTACCAGGATCTGGTGTTGGAGCTGAGGCTGACTTGAGGAAAGCCAGGGTTTTAAGTCCCCAAACAGGCACACAGGGGACATTTTAGTGCTGTGGAGCTCCATCTGAAACTATTGCCTAGCATCACTGACTGAAATTCCAAGCTGTACCACTCCCTGGAGTAGCAAGTTCATTGTCTCATTCTTTGCCGCTTATTGATCCCAGAGCAGGCACTCAAGAGAAATAGAAATGCTCTCTTCTAAACAACACACACTGCGACACTGTTTGTCATGGTGCAAGTTGGAAGCAAACTCAGTGCTGAGAGGACAGACAAATGGTGGATTGCAGAGTGGTGCCTTCATTTGCAGGAGTCCCATCAAGCTGACAAGTGACATTCAACATCACAATTCTACGCAGTGTCAATCTGACAACCAAGCACATCACTTTAAATCCTAACTTTCCACCTCCTGTCTCCAAAGTGTGTTTTGTATCATAATGCAAAATACAATCCAACTTCAAAGGTCCCCAAAGTCTTTAATAATTCCAACGATATTAAAGTCTATAAAGATCATCTCTTATCTGAAATTCAAGGCAATGTCTTAACTATGATCTCCTATAAAATAGAAAACAATTTATATACTTTCAACATACAATTACACAGAATAAACATTTTCATGCAAAAATGGAAGACTCGGGGCATACCAAGGAATGATCAGACCACAACAACACAAAACTCCATCAGCATAAACACCAGCTTCTGCAGCTTCATGTCCAGCTTGGAGCTCATGATGTGGTTCACAGGGGTCAAAAGAACATAGGTAGCTCCACCTCTCCAGTTCTACCACATGAAGGACACACAGCTTCTCTCTTAGGCCATCTGTCTACTCCTTGCCTACAACTTTCTTCAGCAGAAAAAATGTGGTTCTGACTTCTCCATTATCCAGGATGTCCATTCCAACTTAGGCTGTACTTTGAAAGATTGATAGATGACCTCTCAGGATGTCCTTGCAGGTTCTTTGACTCAGGCTCATTGCCTGGCCTCAGCTGCTGTCTGAAACTGTTCAGCATGACTCAGTGACCCATCAGTCTCACATCGTTCATGCCTAACCATAGGGATGACACTGCCAACTTCTGTTGACAGCTTGAGATGTAGCCTGGCCCTGCCCCCCTGGACCACATCTGTAACATGTGCTGACCATAGGGAAACACTTCCTTGGGCATTTGCATCTGTGGAAAAGGGAACACCATCATTTAAGGCTTTCTGTCTTTAAATGAATTTTGATCTTCACAAGATTAAGCCTATGAAGAGTGAGATTTTGCTCTCAGGATACTTTCCTATTGTCACTGTGCAGTGTAGCTTTCCCTTCAGTGATGCTGTTGTCTAACAATTACAGCTGATTTTTTTATTGAACTTTTAAATTCTTTTTAATTTATTTTTCATTTTACATATCAACCAGAGATCCCCCTCTCATCCCTTCTCCTGCTCCCCCCCAGCCTCCACCAGAACCCCCCATTGCCTCCTCTGAAAGGGTAAGGCCTCCCATGGGGAGTCAGCAAAGCCTGGTACTTTCAGTTGAGGCAGGACCAAACCCCTCCCCACTGCATCAAGGCTGAGCAAGGCATCCCACCATAGGGAATGAGCTCCAAAAAGCCAGTTCATGTACCAGGGATAGATCCTGATCCCACTACTAGGGGCCCCTCAAACAGACCAATCTACACAACTGTCTCCCTTATGCAGAGAAGCTTGTGGGAACTCACAAACTTTAGACTGACAGCTGTGGAGCCTGCATGAGACTCTTCTACATTCCAGCCACAAAACAAGTTCCAAAAGCCTAAGAACCACATGATAAGGTATATTACAGCAACAACCCAACTCCTGGTATCAATTTTCTGTTCAAGTTATGTGTCTCGTAGTGCAAACAAAATATCTGATGAAAGAAACTTAAGAGATAAAAGATTTATTTCGCCTCACCGTCCAAAGGAATCATGACATGGAAGTCTGAGAACATGGAGCTTTCAGGTCCTAGTAAAGTTGTGTCAACAGAGGGAGCAGAGAACAGTGAATTCTTGTGCTCATATGACCTCCACTTCACACAGTCCTGGGTCCTAGTCCGTGGATTCCACAGTGGGTAGGTCCTCCAAAATCATCAACCCAATCAAGATAATCTTTTTATATCATACCCTGAGATCTATATCCAAGGTGATTCTAGATTTCATCAAGTTCACATTTGACATTAACAATTCCATGGATGGATCCAGCTTTGTCTTCATGGACAAAGGTAGGTATCCTGGGGTTTCTTTCATAACAGCAAACTCCATCCTGCAACAAGCACATTAGTAGACTCTGCCAATCCCAAGACAGTGAGGCTAGTGATGGCAACACCTCAGAGAACCTGCTGGGTGTCCAGTTTCTGACAATGGCCTCTGAGGCTGTATTCTTTATAACATCTGTGGATGTTATAAAGAATACAGAACCTCTATATAAAGAACCTCTACCCCACTGTGAATGCACCCCCAGCAGCTAACCAGGGCAAAAGCCAAGGCTGCTCCAGTGAGGAATAGTTTATATAAGTCATCTCTTGGCAGCAGGTCAAGCTCACCTCCCTGGCATAGTGAATCAGTAGTATGGAATTGTTTTATTGATCTACTGTGTTCTCACTGGGGATTAATTAATAAATCTTAAGATGTTTTTGTTCACAGTTTTTTCTCATAAACATCAAAAATAAGTAAAATCTAAAAAGATATCAAGACCAAGGAACTTATAGAAGAAATATTTTATTGGGACTTAAAGATTCAGAGGGTTAGTCCATGACCATCATGGCAGGGAGTGTGGCAGAAAGCAGGCAATGGCACTGGAGCAGCAGCTGAGAGCTTACATCCTTATTGTCAAAGAGGAGAAAGAAAGGAAACTGGAAACAGCACAAGCTTTTGAAGCCCACCCCAGTGACACACCTCCTCACACAAGGGCACACCTACTCCTTCTCAAACAGTTCCACCAACTATGGTGGCCATTTCATTCTAAATCCTAGAGTGCTATTTTTCCAGCCAAGCACGGAAAATTAAATCTATGTTTCTTAATTGAAATATTAAATCTGCATTTTTTTAATCTCTTCTTTCACAGAGGGACAGGTGGACATCTCCTGGTTCCATGTGGCCCACTTTCAAGAACATGGGATGGTCCTAGAAACACCAGCCTGGGTGGAGCAGGGCTACATGCTCTTGGAAAATCCAAGCTTCTCGCCAATGGGAGTTCTACTGATAATGAAATCTGCTGTTGGGCACTTCATCCCCATCACTTCCATCACACTGATCTACTATTACTTCAATCTCCAGGAAGTCACCCTTCATCTCTACCTAATCCCCGATGACTGCACCATTCAGAAGGTGACACTGAGGACCAGGAAAGTGGGGCTAGGGTGGGCTGACAGAAAACTGGAGATGCAGCTAGTGATCCCCTTGGAGAGATTCTCCACATGCAATGGGGATGCAGTTCTATAAAGAGAATGCTGGTGTTTATGATTCTACCCTCTTCTTGGCACCTCACACCAGAGTCTCCCCCAACTGCCTTTAATGCCCCTTTAGCAATCTCTATACAGCCTTCTATGGCCTCGTTCCACCCATCAGAAGCATGAGAATGCTCCATGTCCAACATGTAGTCAGCTCCCTTCTTCTCTGGCAAGGACCCTGTTTCCACAATGAGCATGACAGGAGCCAATAATTCAACAGTCTGTGTGGCAGACTACACAGTAGAAGGGTGTCCAGGAGGTGTCACCACCCCACCCCATACAAATGTACTGATTAACCACCTCACCTTTCTAGCCCAGAAATCTAGGTAAATTGCTATTTGCAATGTTCCCTAGGCCATTGATGATGAAGAAATGAAATTCCAATTTGTTCGAATAAACAAGCCTTCCCCAGTAGACTCTCTTTATATTGGTTCTCGCTACATCATATCTGGTTCCAAAAAGCTGAAAATCATCCCAAAGGTGAGCATCCAGGTGTTTGCTACTCTTCAGGGTCAGATGNCAGGCTTGGGAAACTGTGGGGCAGATTACAAGATTTTGCAGCAAACTGAGATTGGGGGGAAAACAATTGGGATTTGGGATGAGCAAGAATACATCAAAGTTAGGTGGAAAGCAGTTTAAGGTACCACACAGGAATACAGAAGGCCTGGAGAATTGAGGAGTTAGATTCAGAGAAGGGGCCAGCCTAACATGACAGCAAGCCCTGGCTTAAGATGTGTGAGCAGGACTTTCAGGATGAGCTCTCACTTGTCATGGTTTGAATCTGAAATGTCTCCTACAAGTGTAAATGTTAATCACTTGATCCCTAATTTGTGCTAATATTTGGGGAGTTGTGAAATCAAATATGTGAGGCCTGGCCATCAGAAGCAGGTCACATCAGTGGCAGGCCTTGAGTGCTATAACCATGCCCTCTTCCCACTTCAGACTTGGATTCTTGATCCTCTGGGATACAATAAGCTGTGCCACAATCTCCCACCACCAAGAATGGAGCTTCAGCTTCCATGCATTTCCCACCATGGAACCCTTCTTTAAGTTGCTTCCTGTCAGGTTTTTGTCAGAGTGATGAGAGAAGAAACAGGATGATGGGGTCCAGCTGGGTCCTTAACCTTCTGAGTAAAGATGTGCGTTCAAAGGCTGTGGGTTACCTCAGTGGTGTCTAATGTGGTGTGCAAGATCAAGAAAGTATGGGGGTGAGGGCAGCCCTCCTTCACAGGATGAGTAGTTGATTCTCACACAGGAATTCTTTCTCTCTTCAGGAACTAGAGCTGTGCTACCGGAGCCCTGGAGAATCCCAGCTCTTCTCTGAGATCTATGTTGGCCACATGGGTTCAGGGATTAAGCTGAAAATCAGAGACAAGAAGCATAGGAATCTCATATGGGAAGCCTTGCTGAAACCAGGTAAAATTAGTTTAGGTCTGGATACTCAAAAGACAAAAGAAAGGCAATGAGTGGAGAAAGATGTATTGTCATTAATTTCTGGTGTCATAAAATAGCAAGATTAGTTATGTGGCTTTTGGTAAATCCAAAACAGGTGGTGTGACCACAGTTTAAACTGATACTGTGTTAGTCAGCTTTTCCCAATTGTGAAAAAAATATGTGAGAAAAACAACTTAAAAATGGAAAGGTTTGTTTTGATTCATGTTCTTAGACCCAAGTTTCAGTCCATGGTCAGCTGCCTCCATCTCTCTGAGACTGAGGTAAGACAGGATATGATGGACAGGGAGCTTGTGAGAGAGGAGGCTGTTCACCTGGTAGCTCTGAAGCAGAGAGCGGTGAGAGAGAGCAGGAGTTAGAGTGAGAGCTAGGGAAGAGAAAAGGAGGAAGAGGGGAGGAGAAGGAGAGACCAGGAGGGGAGAGGAGAGGAAAAGAGAGGGGAGGAGCAAGAGGAGAAGGAATAAAGTCTATGTAAGATGTTCTCCTCCAGGACATCCCTCCAGTGCCCTACTTCTTCAAATGTACACTCCTATAGTTTCCATTCTCAGTACTCACACAATTATGACTGCATTAGTGTGTGGTTTCCTTCATAAATTCACAGCCTTCAGGACCAGTCACCTTTGAATACTGCTGCAGGACTAATCCTTCCACACATGAGCATTATCATGGAACACATCATATCCAAATCACCACATACTATAAACCCCATTTTCTCAGTCCTGTATCCTGATTTCCTCCCCCACTATCCTTGAAATGACAGGTTTTGAGATGCACAAAGCACCTGGCTCCAGTTCACATAATAACTCAGCTTTAAAATGAAGGAATTTTCCCAACATGAGATAATCAATCTCAAATCCATATCAATATATCAACCACAATATGTCAACCACACCAGAGTGCTGGGATTAAAAGTATGCACCACCACCACCAGGCATTCCTTAACATTTATATCCTTGATATTCCATCTCAAGGAATGAGATGGAATCATAAGTAATTTCAACTTGCATTACCCTAACAGCTAAGTGTTTACTAGCCTTTGAGAATTCTGTTACTACTGTAGCCAGTAGTAATTAGAATTGGGTTATTTTCTTGATGTCTAAGTTTTTTAGTTCCATGTATATTCTAGATCCTAATCTTCTGTCAGATCTTAGCTGAGAAATTGTTTCTCTCATTGTTGGCTGTATCTTCACTCAATTAACTTTCCTTTGCTTTACAGAACTTTTTTAGTGTCATGAGATCTGATTTATCAATGATTGGATTTACTTTCTGTGCTACTGGAGTCTTATTCACACAATCCTCATTTATGCTGCTGTGTTGAAATGTTCTCCCTACCTTTTCCTCTACCAGGTTCAGGGTATTGGGTCTAGCATTGAGGTCTTTGGTCATTTGGAGTCGACTTCTAAAGGAGAGGTATAGGCATCTAGTTTAATTCTTCCATGTGTTGTCATGTAGGTTTTTCAGTATCATTTGTTGAACAGGCTTTTTTTTTCAAAGTGTATTTTGGGTTATATGTCAAAGGCCAGGTAGTAGTTATGTGGATTTTATCTAGGTCTTCTATTCTATTCCATTGATCTGCATGTCTATTTTGTGCCAATACCATGCTGGTTTTGCTAGTATGGCTGTAGTATTAGTTTGAAGTCAGGTGTAATGAATCTTTCCACAAATTTTTTTTCAGAATTACCTTGGACATCTATGTTTCTTGTGGTTTTATGTGTAGTGTGCTTTTAATAGGGTGGTTATTTTCACATATATATTCTTCCAAACAATGACCATGGCTAGGGTGTCTTTGCATCTTTTGAGGTCTTCCTCAATTTCTTTGTTTGATGTGTATCTTTAAATTTTTTATAGAGTGCTTTCATTTGCATGGTTAGGTTTTTCCATCCAAAATTTGGGCTTTATTTGTTTATTTATTTATTTATTTATCTATTGTAGACTCATCTATATTTCTAAGATGACATGAACAAGAGAAAACCAAATACTGACATTTCTTGAGTGAAATAACTGTACAATCTTAGTCCAGTGCCCACAACGTCAAAACCAAGCTTCCTTAATCAGTACCTCTGGAGACACCCAGCCTTGTCAGCTGTCAAACAGTGAAGGTTCCTGATCTTAAGCGGCTATAAACAGGCTACCCATGTGCTCAAAGACTAGGTTTTGCTCAGCCTTGCCTTGAGTGAGCCACAGAAGAACTGACTTTCCCCAGCATGAGGCCAGAGTTCAAATCTTACTCCAACTCTTACTCTGAAGGCAGTCTTAGAAAGTGACTTAGCTCATTTGAGTCTGACCTTCCTCACCTGTAAACTGAAGATCAGAATGGGTAACTGATAGGCTGGTTGGAAAGGTTAAATGCTGTTCATACACATCTCATAGTGTGATCCTTAGCTGATGGGAGCATTGTTGTGATTTTTCTTTGTATTAAGCCAACCTCTTCTACATGTTAATTATTTTTATTGAGACTCATTAAGATCTATTCTCTTCCATGTGGGAAAGGATTCAGATACTATAAGATTATAATCATGGCCCTCTTGTGTCCTCAATCTCATTTTTTGTTTTTTATATTCATGGTTACTCAGTCACTCTCTTTACTATGTGCTCCAGTTTATCTACAAGTCAGGATGCACCAAGATGGTCCAGCTAGCATAGAGTGTAAAGAATACCATCCTTCCTTTATATAAATGGAGCCAGAAGCCGGGCAGTGGTGGCGCACGCCTTTAATCCCAGCACTCGGGAGGCAGAGGCAGGCGGATCTTGTGAGTTCGAGGCCAGCCTGGGCTCCAAGTGAATTCCAGGAAAGGCGCAAAGCTACACAGAGAAACCCTCTCTCGAAAAACCAAATAAATAAATAAATAAATAAATGGAGCCAGGGCTTACAATACTACAAACTTGGTCCTTTGGATGACTTCACTAAATTGTTAGTGTACAGTGAATTCAGAATATTCTCAAACCCTCAAGGTTCATTCATGAGCTGAAATGTATTAACCCCCTTCACTTGTTGCTAAAAATAACTTCACTGTTCCCATGTTCTCAGTCTTGCTTATTATTAGTTTTGCCATCAAATCAAGAGCACATGTTTGTGGCATGTGAGTGTTCAAGGACAAACAAGGACAACAAGTAGTTTTCCGCCCAGAATCAAATGTCAAATGATTTAAGCAAGCAAGGGATTTGGTTAGTTCTCCATGAGGAATTCAGTCTAGGATAAAATTGAGGCTGTGATCATGTTGGAGAAAGATCTATTGCTCATTCACATCTTCTCTCTCTGTGATGACGGACCTGGTACCTAGATTCCCTGTGTGAGTAAGGAAATGTTCATCTTCCAGATTATATCAGAATTTCTGTAGTTCATTCTCAAAATCTCAGGCATGGGTCGGAGTTTCAAGTGTGCACTGAGTGTTGGTGACAGGCATCATTACAGATGCATCATCTCTCCTTTCTTCCAGAGGACCTCAGACCTGTACCACCTATGATTCCTGCAGCCCATCAAGGTAAGTAACAGATATAAGAGACCAAAGGAGCCAATAGTATTCTGCTGGTAAATCATCTGATCCTTGAGAGAAGGGCAATGAGAAAGGAAAGAGCCTCACTTTGCAAACCTCACCAGGACAGGTAGAAGAGGTGTATGCCCAAGGCAGAGTTCCTCTCATGCCCCTTGCTACTTCCCATGTTGACAGTAACTCCACCCACTCCCAACCTGAACACCCCACTATGAACCCTCCTCCTGGCTAGACAGAGTATCAGACTAATAACTGGCCTCAGGAAGGGTACAGAACAGATATTTGTTCAAATGAGCTTCCAGAAGAAGGAAGCCAGGGGTGCAGATGAGGTACATGAAAAGAACAAGAAGTGGGCAGCCAGTGGGAGAGCCCAGAGAAGAACCTTTCTATGCTCACTGTCAGTCTCATCTTCACCCCTAGATGCTGCTGTCTTGCTACATTTTGTGGACAAGCATTGGGAGTAGCTGGTGGCCCGAGTGACATCAGTGGACCCTCTCTTGGACAAGCTGCATGGCTCCGTGCTGAGTGAAGAAGAATATGGGGCAGTGAAGGCTGAAACCACCAACCAAGACAAGATGCAGAAGCTCTTCAGCCTCAGCCAGTCCTGGACCAGGGCCTGCAAAGACCAAGCCTACCGAGCTCTGAAGGAGACACATCCTCATCTGATCATGGAACTCCTTGAGAAGTCAGGTGGTGTCTCTGAGGGATCCTGACATCTTAATGGCTGAGGGATGAACACTCTCCCTTGAGTCCTGGCTCTGCCTGACCTTACTTTGGCCCTCAGTTTCTCCATCTAAAACCAGTGGACATCAATGTTGCCTTACTGATGGCACTATTTCTAGTACACCTCTGGGGATCCAGATATTCCCTGTTGGCCTTCCCCAGCCAGATATTCATGTGGGATGAGCATGCTAGTAAACATCCAGTGGAGCCAGCAAGTCTATAAAGGCCTTGTCCAGCCTGTTCTTATGGCCTGAGTTTTGAGTCCACCTGACCCACCATGATACAGGCAGGGCTGGGAAGCATGGGAATGAAGACAAAGAAATGATACTTTCCCCTGGAAAATGAGGGTCTTATCAATAGAAAAGGAAAGGAGTTTCTTAGATATTTTCCACCCCTTTTTTTCAAATAATTTTTGTGTAACTCTGGGTATATAGATATATAAGTATATAAATCAAACTGAAAATAAACTTTAAATAAATTTATTTTAAACAACTCTTTGTTGTAATATAATTTTACCATTTGTTAAAGATGAAAGCAAATTTGCAAACTAATTAAATGGATGTATTTGTTTATTTTTGCATAAGAAACTGAATTTCTATTGAATATTTGGTGCTATAAGCATAGAAAAGCTTCACTGTTTCTCAGAGTTGGTGGATATTTTGCATTTCTGCTGCTTTACACAGATGTGCAGTGCACACATTTCAGAAGCTATTAGAAATTCTGTCCTAACCCCAAGCCAAAGTTCACTTAGCATCTCTTTATGTAACTCAAGCCAGCAACTCAAAACACAAATTTTAAAATCAAATGTTCTCACATAATATAAGGCAAAGATATACTAACATGATACTTACATGCTAAAGAATGAAAATAGAAAATATTTAAATCTTTGTAATCTATGATGAAGCTATCATGTTTCTGTAAGAGTAGAAAATCTTGTATGTACAGGGAAATGCTGTAATCACAGCAAATGATAACCTAGACTCTGAGCCAAGGTGTTTAAGGAGCATTCGTTGCAGTTGTGTGATGTGCCGGCTCATGCAGCATGAAGTACTCATGTTGTGTGCTCAGAACCACAGGTGTGAGGAAATCACATGATGCAACATGGTACACACCGCAGAAACACCTCAGATTCAGTGCACGTTTGAATTAATCTTGGCCGCAGCATGTGCACAAACCTTTTGTTCTTGTCAAAATTTTGCAACCACCACATTTAGTTCCATCATCCCACATGGAAGTGATATTCACAGTTTAAGAAACTGATGCACAACGGTAAACTCTGTGGCTGAACAGAAGGCTCCGAGGTTCAGAGCCCTTGTTGTTATTACAGAGGACCAGAGTTCTACTCCCAGCACTCACATCAGACAGCTCACAGCTAATGCCATGTAACACCAACTCCATGGGATCCAATGCACTATTTTGGATTCCATGGGCACACACACAGAGATGTACATTAAAACACACACAGAACACACATAAATATTTTTTTAAAAGAGTGATAATTCACATTCCTCTCCGCTACTCACCCATCTCCCAGAAGTACCTATCTCACCAAAACCCACAGAGGCACTTGAGGCTTAAGAGGCTGTGCGCTTGTCCTGGGGGTATCCCTGCCAGTCTCTTTCCCCAGGCCACCCACGTCTCTTTCCCTCTGGATCAAGCTTCTGCTCCCCTCCCTGCCAGGCCCATGGCCACAGCTGTTAGCCTGGCTTCTCGGTGCCTCCCCTCTTCTCCTCTGGACTCTGTAGGAGTGCTAGCTCTGCCTGTGTTACTCCATGGACCTCTTCCTCTCTCTCTCTCAGAACACAGTATTTTCCTTATTCTAACTCCTGCCCTACACTGGTCACAGGCAGGCAGCTTCTCCCCAAACTTCTTACCCACAGTCCTCTCCAGTTTCACTTGACAGGAGATAATTCCAAGTTTTGACCTCCCTTTCTGCTATATTGACTTCATTGGGAGTTTAGAAATAACTTAAAATGAAACAAATTGAGTGATTGAAAGAGAAATCAAGGTTCTTAAATGTGTGTGACAGATGTAACACACTAGGTTCATTTGTAAATAAAAGAAAATGCTAAAATATCAGTAGCTGGATATAGATTTTTAGGTAACCCATGCCTCCTTACTGATGGAGTTAGGATGCTCTGAGAAACAAGCCCTGACAGGACAGTCTCTGTGTCGGGCAGACTGACACAGACTCCGTAACTGAGTTTTCANCTTGGCTCATCTGGAAGAGATGTCACCTGGACATTAGCCTAGGGCTTTGTTGCTTCAGTCAGATAATGGGACATTCACAGGGAAAATAGTTAGAGAATAGAATATCCCCGTATTAAGTTTCCTTCCAAGAAATGTTATTATGCCTTTTCTATGCTGGGCATCTTAAGATGCGATTTGTGCAGCCTGCAAAACTATTGTCATTTTAGNACAAACACACGGTGTAGTGCCACCAAGAGACTCCTGAATCTGCAGTAAGTTTCAGATCCTTTAATAAGTCCCAAAGGGACAACAGGTATTTAGAAATGGAGACTTTAAAGTACACTTTCATCCAACACAACCAGTGATTAGGGAGAAATATGCTTTACAGAATGAAAAAAGAGTTTATTGACAAGTTTATACCTTTTGTGTTAATGATAATTAAACAGAATTATAATGGTAAAACTCTGAAAATAGAGATTTAAGATGATTAGGGGTTCATCCTCTTTAAATGTCCTATAGGGAAAGTTATATGACATTAAATTGTAAAA